>JAOUQT010014401.1:0-12039 GCA_025769995.1 Xyliphius kryptos | reverse complement strand
TTTGAACTCTGCACCCAGAATGTTGTGTGCATTGTGATATTTGGAGCAAAACTGTGCTCTTATCCTGCTAACTGAACGTTCACACTCTGCTCTTACTGCTGCAATGGGACATTTATGACGATTGGCCACCAGGGGTCCAATTTACCCATGAAACCTCCCGCACACTAAAATGCCAGGGGTTTTAGTTTCATTGTCCAACCAGTGTATATATGCATTCAAAGTAAATTTACGAGCAAATACTTAAAAAAAAAAAAATAAATACTCCGGGTTATTTTTCCGTTTCACCATTTTGCCTCCGAACATCACAGATTTAAAGAGAAGTGTAACCGGCAAACAAATAGTGGTTACCATGGCAATGACAATGCTGCGCACATCTAAAACGTGCCTCTCTTTAATTTTTTTTTATTTTATTTTAATTCTTTTAAAGATAAAAGACGAGTACAAAATTGTTTTCTTTTTTAGTCTTCAAAAATGTACACTGGAACCTCTGTTTTCGTAGCTAATCCGTTCACAAACAATCGCTGAAATCTAAAATGGATGAAAATTGAGGCCCCTATTTCCATTTAAATTAATGTAAATCCATTTATTTCGACTTCAAAATACATAAAAACACACTTTATAAAAATATTAATGGAGTCTTTCTTACTGAAGTACTGAAAACAGAACAAAAATTATATACAGTATATAATTATATTGTATTTTATATACTTAAAAAAAAAAAACAAGAATTTTTTTGAACGGCATCTGTTTTTAATCCAAATTAAAAAAATAGGCACAATGGAATTTTATTAGGGCGGCACGATGGCTTAGTGGTTAGCACGTTTGTCTCAGCGCTGGGGATTCAGGTTCGGATCTTGATCTGGGTGGTGTTTCCATGTCCTCCCCATGTCTGCGTGGGTTTTCTCCGGTTTCCTCCCACATTCCAAAAACCATGGATTTAAGGTAAATTTAATACTGTAAATTGCCCCGTATAGTGTGTGAGTGAGTGTGTACCCAACGATGGATTGGTGCCCCATCCTGGGTGTATCTGCCCAGCGCCCGAGATGTTCTTCCCTGGATGGGCATGGGGTACCCCACCACGACCCCACATAGAGGATTAAGCGTAAGATAACGGATGAATGAATTTTATCGTGGGCGGCAACTATTCGTACACGCAGCCGATATCATCGATCCTAATGCCACTCTTGTATTTCGTCCTTCAACTCGTTCGTACTGCTGCTCTGAAAGCCTTTTTTTTTGTGTCTTAATGGAGCTAAACCTAAAGCGTTAACTTTAATTTCTCAAGGGAAACTTAACGGATACAATGAGACGTTTTGGTCACATGATCATGCCGACTTGGACTGAATCCAGTGAGATCCAAAGTCCACGAAAAGGTTGCACTGTATTTACTTTTGACAATCTGTCCGCGACCCATCCAGAGAAACCCAAGAGCGGGACCCAAGTGTTTTAAGGAAACACTAACGTCAATTTGTATACAATAAATAAAACCTAAAGAAAAATCAAAGGTCAAGAAAACAGACAAATGTTTTTCCATAAAATGTTCTTAAACTTGGTGAGGCATGATATTCAGTGCACTGAGCACCAGGCCACTTCTTACTCCTATCCTCCGTCACCTGTTAATACTCTCTGACTCCTGGTTGCACCTGGTAATGCGGTAAAACTATATACAAGTGCGAGAGAGAGAGAGAAAGAGTGCATCAAACCCACTCACAGATGAGACAGAGATGTCAAATGGTTGAAAGCTCCCTCTGGAATAGTTGAAAGGTCGTTTCCGTGGAGCGTTCTGCAAGAAAAGAAAGGGGAAATTGAAAACAAGCACATGGAGAACTCCGAGAGAGGGGCTTATTGTTCAAATCACAACAAAGGAGACGCTGAACGAGGATGGGTGCTGCGGCGGGGATCAGATAGAAACCCAAAACTGCACTAAGAACTCATTGTATGGATAGTGTAGAGTGCAGTATAAGTTGCGGTCTGGTGTCCAAATAACAGCAATCAGACCCTGTGAGCGGCCGGCCCTGTAGCCACGAGAGCACGGCGATGCTGCCCCCGGGGGCCTGGTGGGAGATTAAGAAGTGAGAGTGATTGGTGGCGTGCGTAGGTGAGAAGGGGGGCAGGAGTCACCCGTGCATTACGGTGCATGAGGTCTTAAAGGCTGCTGATAACCTCCAGACTGCAGTGTGAGAGGGAAACGGAGAGGGACGAGACGGGAAACGGTCGCTCACATCTTTTATACAAAAAGAGAACCTTCTGAGAACCGAAATTCATTTTGTACTCAGATCTGTGTTTCGTCACGTCCACCTCCGCAACAGGAATTAATAAGGCTGTGTGTGTGTGTGTGTGTGTGTGTGTGTGTGTGTGCGCACTTTAAATGCAAACAGGTTTGATACTTACAGCAGACGGAGCGAGCGCAGTCCGTCGAACGCATGCACCGGCACACAGCGGATCTGATTATAACTTAGGATGCTGGAAACACAGGTTACATCCTGTTATTTATGAACTCACATATAAACTAAACCGATGCGGTGCTTGTTGTCAGGTGTGTAGCAGTGGTGGTTGCACAACTCACAGTGTGGCAAGCTGAGTCATATTGCTGAAAATGAATGGAGTCAAAGAGCTGATGCTGTTGTTGCTCAGGTCCCTGTAGGGATAACGACACACACACACACACACACACACACACACACACACACATTTATTGTCATTCATCGTAAGGGCTTGCTTTAACGCTAAGGCGAAGTCTACTCTTTAGGACCCTGCGCAGGTTTATATCCTCTTTTAAAACCACAAACCACTGAGAAGCAATTCAATGGTTTTAATGTTAGCAATCGTAAATCAAGAAGCTTGATTCAGGGTAGAGTTTCACTTGAGAATTGAAAATGTGAAAGCAGGGAACGGAGTGTATTTAGTAAGTTATTTAGCAGACGCTTTTATCCAAAGCGACTTACAAGTATACCAACTTGGTTGGGGTCAGAACACAGGGTTGAAACAGGACCCTGGAGCAATGAGGGTTAAGGATCTTGCTCATGGACACACATTGGTAACTTCGGTGGACCTGGGATTTGAACCCCCAACCTTCTGATTGATAGTCCAACACCCAAACCACTGAGCTACCACCCCCACTTCTTATTAAGATTTTCCCTTTTTAAGGCTTTTCATTAGAGAAGCACGATGATTGTAGGGGAATGATTCAGAATGGGTTTAGTCCTCACTGTAATGGACTCAAGACCTGTCCAGTGTGTAATCCTCCCTTACCAAATTAGTACTGGGATTAGCTTCATATTAGGCTTTAATAAAGAGAGGCAGGTTCGTATGACAGAATGGTATGTGTTAAGATTTATTTCCAAATCCTATTAAGGAGCTACAATGGATTTTGTTGCCCAAAAGGTAAAGAAAACTGTTTTCTAAAAGTAAAATTTCACTAGTTAAACTTTAGGGAGGTTTTCAATTGACTTTTGACTTTTATATTAAAAGAAATCGATGTACACGCGACCTTTTTGTTAATACAGAACATGCACAAGACTGTGAGATCAATCTACTGCGTTAAGCCAGCTAGTAGAAAGTTGAGATTATGGAATAAAGAAGAGCCCCAAAAGGAACACTCCAATAAAGCAAAAGGGGCATGAGAGAACATCATAGGTTTATGGTTATCAAATATTGCCATGTAGTGGTCAAGTTATAGAACACAATTTTGTGATCTGGCTTGCAGTTTGTAGTAAAAATTTACTTTATGATTTAAAATAATGTATTATATATCATGCATTGATAAGAAAATGAAGCATTCAGAGGTGTGCACTATTGTCAGTAATGTCACGGTTGGACATATGGATCAGCCAATCAGATTTAAGGACCGGAACCACTCATTTTATAACACAAAATACATAAAGTCATTTAAAATAACATAAAAATTATCATAATGTAAATCTAAATTACTATCCCATGGAGGTCTGGATTTGGAATCACTCAAAATCAAAATATGATTTTGACCGTGTAAGTATCCCATCACCCCAACTGCAGGTGGTGACCACAGACCTTTTCTCTTGTTCTCATCCTTTCTGGCTGATGTTTTGGTCACTTTTGCATTTTGTTAGTTCTCTCACCATAGAGGTAGCATGGGGTGGTGTCTACAACCCAGAAGTTGCTCAGGTAGTGCTGCTTATTCAGGATGGCACATCCTGTGGCAAACAGGTTTGCTGTGTTTGTCAGCACAGTGTGCAGAGCATGGAGCAAATACCAGGAGACAAGCCAGTACCACAGGAAACATAGAGGGGGCTGTCAAAGAGAACATCCACCACCTCTTTAGGAGCATGCCCAGGCGTTGTAGGGAGGTCATACAGACACGTGGAGGCCATACACACTTTTGAGCCTCATTTTAAATTGTCTTGAGAAATTTCCACTGAAATTGGATCAGCCTGTCATTCGATTTTCCACTTTTTTGAGTATATTTTGAGTATAATTCCAAATCCAGACCTCCTTAAGATAATAATTTTGATTTACATTTTTATGTTATTTTGTTCACAACGCATTCCACTATCTACTAAATAAAGATTTTCAACTGAAATATTTTATTCATTGAGATCTAGGATGTGTTAATTTAGTGTTCTCTTTATTTTTTGAGCAGTGTAGTTTCAGCAGCCCTGGACTGAGTGGAGGATAATGATGTAACAGTCATAAGAGAACGAGACTGCAAATTCCTATAAAATCATCTTATATGTGCAGCAAAGAAAATCCTGTTGCATAATCGATAAAACTATAGATATGTCAAACAAAATGGACAAAGTCCGGTTGCAAACTACTGAGCCTTTTTTAACAAAGAGCTTAACATTGTGATGACATAAGCGTGCCAAACAGTACATTTGTGTTTGGGCACGGTACAAAGCAAAAGTTCTCAGAATGAGTACATCCTTCAAACCGGCCAGATCACTGTAGTCATACCATCTGGACTCTGGTGGTAAAACGTGCTCGGGCACGGTTTAGTATACACCTCGTGAGAATACCCCACGTTGGGTCCGAATGGTTCTAAATCCACATGTACCGCCAGGCTGATGTAATTTATCGTAACCACGCCCCTTTTTTGAATGACGGCAATGTCGACCCACCCACATCCGGGTAATGCTTGAATAACGTGAATGGCGAGCAGATCGGTGTGTGGAGCTCGGAGGGAGCGGGGTTGGTTTCTTCAGAGAAACACACAAATGAGAAGAGACAGAACAGTGAGTACAATTTGATTAAATGTGTTATTTTTCATATTTAATTTGAGACATGTGTGTTATGTATCATCAAATTTGAAAGCGTTAATTAAATCGGCACTATGTTAACAACGGTCTTCTTTGTTTGAGCGCAAACCAGCCCCCGTCGGCTCCGAAAGAAAGCGTTTTGAGCTATAAAAGCGACCTTTGTCACGACATATAGTGTATAATTAAATATATTGTATAGAGTTCTCGTAATATCTTGTTCGTTTTGCTTGGATTAATTGTAATCCTGTTTTTGTATTTTTCGCCCACCCGTTTTCCGAAGAAACCTACTTCCTTCGTTGTAATTAGTTGCCTGGGGTCACCTCACTCTCTCTGGTTGGTCGACTGCAAATCAATCGCGACGCTTCCAAAATCTACAGCCAATCAGACTACAGAGGGTGGGATTAATGGTTCGGTGGGTTTAAAACGTATTAAAATATAAAATATTCGTACGAATTTGTTGGAACACACGCATCTATAATTGAAATCATGACGTAAATTCACGTGTACCAACATTAATTCTCTTATTTGCGTGTATTTAACCTATAATGACTGTGTCCATATGGTTTACTTTATGATCCATTCTGTTTATATAGCCTGTACGTTTTAAATAAAGCGTAATTATGTTTTTCATTCTAATCGGATTCAAACTTTTTGGCTTGCAGTTATCCTAAGATGGTATTTATGGAGGGTAAACTAAAGCTTCATTTTAAGTTTGGCACTGAGGTTCAACTGTTCTTTGAAATATTTCTGTTTTTTAATATTAACATTTTACATTATGATGCTGACGAGGCTTTAGATGATTTAAAATACAGTATTCTCAGTCCATGAATTAATAACTGCTGTTCTGTGATGTTTTGTGATATGTGTTTGATTTGCATCTTTTTAATGCGGTGGTTGACTTTAGATAAATTATGTGAATGTGTATTTCTTTTTTGTTTTTTGGTCAGTATGTGACTGTTAATGTCAGTAACGCTGGTATAAGTGAGAAAAGAAGTGTCATGTTTCCTCTTGTAGCATACAAAATGGTCGACCTGCATTGGTCGCAGTGGCGTTCTGCGGCCCTGCAACGTGGCTGCATTACAAATATATTTTGGGACAGTATTATTTTTGTGTGTGTGTGTGTGTGTGTGTGTGTGTTAAAGAATTATGTACATTTTAGTATCTGCATGTTTTCCATACACATGTTCTGCAATGAAAGAACCTTAGCTTATAAGGAAAAGGGGACTTCTATTTTTGTCTGGCTGTTTTGTTACCATGAGGAGGAAACGGTTGTGATGTAAGGTGCTACGGTAACTAAATCCTGATCATGATTCCTCAACTGATCATCCTTACGGATCTGATTCTTGATTTTGTAAAAGGGGTCACTTAACTCATCTTGGCTTGTTGGGTAAAATAGCATATAGCTGTAAAAGGTATATTTGGGTTTTATTTGCAGGATTTATAACTCTACACTGGATGACTCCTTAGGTAGTCCTAAATAAAACTAATCTTAAGATCTACTGCTTCCAGTCTCGTTTGGTATTGTGTAATGTGAGTTCTTTTCAGTGCTTCACCAGTCACAAGGTGTTTTTTTTAAACTATATTGTAGATGTGTGCTGCTCTTAACTTTACATTTAGTGTTTTTAAGAAGTTGTCTCGTATATGTTTAACTGTACTGTGTAATATAAAATAAAACAGGCTGAAACATAATTATATTATAATTTAGTAAGGTCCAATTAAACAAAATTGTCAGTCCAGGGTTCAGATGGTCATAATTTTTAACTTATGATTTAGTGCCATATCATTTAAATCAAAGTAGCCTAGTACCATCAGCATTTTGTCAGCAACTACAAATCAAAAAACAATATTGTTTTAAATGCTGAACTGAATGAATATTTATAAAACTTCCAAGTAAAAATGAGAACTGCAATAAAGAAACCATGTGCTTTTGAAAAAACTTCATGCTAATAGAAAAAGTAGTCAGTCCAGTGTTCTTGTTAACTCACTTTCACATCTTAAGTTTGTTTATTGTATTCCTTTTAGTTTTTGTTTGATGTAGACTTTTCTTGTTTTATGTGCCATTGAGTTATGGAAGCCCAAATTTCCTTGATGCTTGCTGTCAGCTCTTTGTTGTTGAGTCTGGTGTCCTTTATTTTTCCTCTTGAGAATACACCATAGATTCTCATTTTAGTTTAGTTTCAGTGAGCTGGCTGCACAATCAAGTACTGTGGTGGCAGGGGCCAGGTCCTTCTGGAAGATAAAATCTGCATCTTCATACAGCAGAAGGAATCATGAAGCCCACATTGGTTTTAAGAAAGCAGAGATTAGCAACTCCTGCACTGGACACGGCATCTCAAATCATGACTTACTGGATATTTCAAATTGGACCTCAAGATTTGCATTCTGTTCCTCACCTCTACTGTTAGGAGCGGAATAGAGTGGCACACCCAGTTTAAAACATGACCTGCAAAATTTGGACTGATTACTCCACAGTATTCAAATGTTTTATTAATTCCTGTTTTTGTGGGTTTTATGAAAAGATAAACATCCATCCATTATCTTCCGCTTATTCCTCTACTAGGGTTGCGGTGGGGTTCCCTATGCCCATCCAGGGGTGAACATCTAGGGTGCTGGGCAGATACACCCAGGACAGTGTGCCAATGCATCGCTGGGCACATACTCACACACACACACACACACTATACAGGGCAATTAAAAGCATTCATTTTACCTGGAATCCCATGTTTTTGGACTGTGGGAGGAAACCGGAAAACATGTGGATACGGGGAGAACATGGAAACTCCTCACAGCTCTGGATTCGAACCGGAAATCCCCAGCACTGAGAGGTGAATGTGCTAACCATTAAGACACCGTGTTGCCCTACAAATACTTAAAATCATTAAAATTATTTACATTGTGGGCCCTGAATCTATGAAACGAAAACCTTTTGAACGGAATAGTGAAAATTAAACAACTTTTCCATGATATTCTCATTTGTTGGAACGGGTCTGTATTTGTGGGAATTTGGTCAAATGTGCAGGTGCCAGTAATTTAGTTTTTTTTTAACTGAAGTAGATCTAGTCTAGATCAAGTCAAAAAATTGCCTTTTTTAACATTTGTGTTGCATGCGTCACACAGTCCGAAACATCTTATGTTCAAAGCAGTGATGTTGATGGTTTTCCCCAGAACAGATGGCATGTATCAAAATGCAGGTGTTTCATTCACTAGCTTACCCAATTACTGAGGCTGCTGTTTTTTTCAGATTTTGGCTGTCCTATGCCTTAATTACATGTGCAAGGTTTTTTTTTGTTTTTTTTTATAAGCATTTTATATTGTGGATTAAAAAAAGAGCGCCTTGTATATAGACCTTTTTTTAAAAAAAAAAAAAAACCTTAAGTAAGCTGTAGAAGGCAAACTGAGAACAGTTGCTTGTAGCGTCGTGGGATATTAAAGCAATAAGGCACAAGAGGGCATGATTATTTTAAATAAATTACAAGTGTTGTTGGACACAATTATTCAAAATGTTTTGCATAACCTCGAGTACTTTATTGCTTTTACAAAAGCACAACAATAAAGCCAGCAAGGCTTAATAAATGCATTTATTAAAAACAGAATGCTGACTGCTAAGTTACTGGTTTCTTACAGTCAGCTAGTGGCCAAATTGCAGAACACAGTTTATAAAAAGAATTGGGAAAATATCACGCATTGATACAAATGTGCAGCAGTCAGAGGTGTTTATAATGTCACAGCTGGAGAAACGGCTTTACAGATTGTAACTACCTGTTTTATCTAATATCAATCCTGAATTTATAAAAGCTGCTCATTGTGCTAACATGCTAAAGTATAATTGTAGAAAGCACAAATGTTCCAAAAGGTTTTTGTACCTTTACAATTTTTTTTATTGATCTGATTATATTAAATTACAACACCTATTTATTTTTAGATTGCTTCCTATTTCCCCATCATGTGTGAATGTGTCTTAAAGGATGATAAATTGATATTAATATTAAGTATAAATATAAGACTTCTTACAACCACATTTAAAAATGATACAAGATGTATTATTGTTATGATGAATTTACTGAAAATATGGATATCACTTGTCAATCACACAACCTAGGCCCTAAGTTTTTGGGTTTAGTGTAAACTAGTGTCCTGTTCTGCTCAATTATAACATGATCTGTCTGGGAGTGCTTTAAGACTGCCAATTTTGGTTTGCGTAGTAAGAATATTTTGGTAGGCTGTGAATATGTTTAGTAGATATATTTTAGTATTGAGACTCTTGTGCCTGATACCGGTTTGTTAACCTTGTTTTACCTTCGCATGGCAAGTACATTCTAAAAATAGATAGTTTCAGAACTACAACGGCAGTGTCATACTGTATAGAACTTGTTGTTCTAGCTGGGCCACTAGTTATTCTTGCAACACTGTTATTCAGTAATTACTTTTAAGAATACTTTCTATGACAGAAAAAAACCTCTTTTCAATGAAAAAAATTTAAGTAACAAGATATTTTGTTTGCAGTTCCAACGACGTAACTTCCCTCTCAGCTAGGATAGTGATGCACAGAATTTTCAGTTATACAAATTGTTTCTATTCAATTTTAAAATGGAATAAACTACAGTACCAGTCCAAACTTTTTGTTTATTTAATAATTTCTACTTATCGTAAAGATGGACTTTGTAGTTCTACAATTAGAGACTTTACAGGGTGGGCAATAAGTATCACCTGAAACAACGAATACAGGAGGCCTGTGGTAGCATTTCTTCTGTGGTATTGCTGTTGGTGTTTCAAGAGTGAAACAAGAGAATTGCGTTGATAATTCAATGTAATGTGCAGCACTTTAAGCACATCCTTTAGTTGGTTACTGTCGTTGCTCCTTATCACAAATGTCTATAATGATTAAAGCTCTTATTTTTACACGTTATATTCTATGTGTTTGTTTCAGATGACCCCCTTCCCATTGTTGGGGGGGGGGGTAATGTTATGTCCAACATAGTGGCTTTGCAGATGGCCGCCTTTGGGAGTCCCCCAGCCTCAAATGTCACCCCCCCCCTCCATGTACTAATATGCCACAAATGGTTAGATGAACTAATATGCCACAAATGGTTAGGTGATATCAGCAACCACTTCCAATTTATCAGGGTGTAGCCATACTTATGGCCCACCCTGTAGTTAATCTGTTTGGACAGCAGTACTTACTGTGTATGTACAAATGTATTTTCTTTCTAAAGTTAGAAAGTAAGCTTTTATTTTTGTTTAGAAAAGAAAAATGTTTGTGACACACTGGCTTGCATAAATTATGTATTTATAGATAAGATGTTGTGAGTTATGTAAGCATTTAGATCTAATTTTAATCACATTCAATGGTTTGTTTGTTACAGGAAACTCTGCTGTAAAATGGAGGATAGCTTCGATTGTGACTGTGGTGAGCTTGAGCCACCCGATCACTGAGGGAGAACTTTTCTGCTGAGCTTTGCTGATCATCCCGTTTTCTGACCAGGAGAGATACCAGCCAGGGTGCTTAGCTTAGCACGGTAGAGTAATGATGCTGCTGCTTCTCAGGACGAGTCGTACACTGAACATATCAGCACTGTGACGATGCTCGTGCTGGTACATGCTGTCACCAGTTCATTTCATCACTGATCAACCTCGAGTTCTTTTTTTTTGTTCTATGCCTCCCAAACGCTTCAGGGTTTTAAGAAGAAACCTCCTTGTTTGTTTTTTTCCTTTCTCTTGAAATGAAGTCTTTTTTTTCGTTCGTTTTTAATTACCATTTCTGATAAAGTTTCAGCACTTTTTGGCTTTTCTGTGGAGAGGCTGTGTGGACTCTTGCCCTTAAGGTGCTCCGCTTTCCAATAGTTCAAAGGAAAAACACAATTGCAGCTAATAATTCGACAAACCATCCCCTCGACATATGTTCAGGAAGTTTATAAATGTTATACTGCATCTACAAAGAGCTCATTAATTGTTTTTAGAAGTCACACGATACTCAATTGTTCTAAATCTTGTATTATAATCGATAAGCCGATTGCTAAATTGATCTCAACACTATAAGCAGGATAAAAAGGAGAATTTGTGTTGCCTTACGGATCAAAGAAACAAAATGGCAGAGAAATTTGAAAGCCTTATGAACATCCATGGCTTTGACCTCGGCCCGCGTTACACAGACCTGAAACCTCTTGGCTATGGGGGCAATGGACTTGTGTTCTCGGCAGTGGACCGCGACTGTGACAAGCGCGTCGCCGTGAAGAAAATCGTGCTCACTGATGCGCAGAGTGTCAAGCACGCACTGCGCGAGATTAAAATCATTCGGCGTCTGGATCATGACAACATTGTGCGTGTCTTTGAGACTCTGGGGCCAAGTGGGCGGCGCCTTAGCGAAGATGCCAACTCGCTGACAGAGGTTAATTCAGTATACATAGTTCAGGAGTATGTGGAGACGGACCTGTGTGCTGTGCTCGAGCAGGGCCCCCTTTCTGAGGAGCATGCCCGCCTCTTTATCTACCAGCTGCTGCGTGGCCTCAAGTACATCCACTCTACCAACGTGCTGCATCGGGACCTCAAACCAGCCAATCTGTTTGTCAACACTGAGGACTTGGTGCTCAAAATTGGCGATTTTGGCTTGGCACGCATCATGGATCCGCACTACTCACACAAGGTGAGTAACTTGGAATTTGTCCTTGTTGTTGGAGGTTAAGAGTTAATTTGAGACTAGTGTGTGTTTTATTTATACATATATATATATATGTTTTTACATCAAACTTTGCTTTCGTCAAAGAATCCTCCATTTGCAGCAATTACAGCATTGCACACCTTTGGCATT
>JAOUQT010014400.1:0-22595 GCA_025769995.1 Xyliphius kryptos | reverse complement strand
GACCAAAACATCAGCCAGAAAGGATGAGAACAGAGAAAAGGGGTGTGGTCACCACCTGCAGAAGCACTCCTTTATAGTGGGGTCTTGCTAAGTTCCTCTCATTTCTACCTGTTGTCTGTTCCATTTACACAACAGCAAGTGAAACTGATTTACAATCAGTGTTGCTTCCTAACTGGACAGGTTGATTTCACAGAAGTGTGGTTAACTTTAAGTTACATTGTGTTGTTTAAGTGTTCCCTTTATTTTATTGAGCAGTGTATATTTAACATCAGTCTGTGATTTAGATATTATTAGACACTCCCATAAATAAAACTAGCTCAACTATAAGGACCTGTTTCAAGCCTTACTCTTTGGTTTAAGAAGAACATACTAAGGACTTTGACCTGTTTGTAATGTTAATACATAATCAGGTGCTTATCATATGGAATCAACGAGTCATTAGCTTAACAACTGAAACCCAGTGCGAACACGCCACAGACTCAACAAACTAATTAATTTCCACTCAACACAAAAGTGGCTTTAAAGAAAAAAGAAAGCAATTCTCTCGAGGTGTGGATCAGGTCCAGACAGTCTGTCTAAAAATAGTCTGAAGCCAAAAGGAGGGTGAAGAGAGGGGGAGGGGAAGGAAGGGAGGAGAGAAAAGAAGAAAAAAAAATAATAATAAAATAAAAAAAAAAAGCACGGTGGCTATCATCTTCTGCTTGAGGCTAATTAGCAAGCACGATGGCAGCAACGGCCTTCCGGCCAAAGCAGCCATGCGGATCCACAAACAAAGAGAGCATCGGACCACCTCATAATACCAGACTGATGTGATAGGCAGTCAATTTAAACAACGTCTCATCAGTCAGAACCGAGAAGGGCCTGGAGAGGTTTGGTTCTGTGACGAGGCATAAAGTCACGTTAATGTTGGCGGGTTCGTGGGCTGACCGCTCTGTCCCGTCCACTGGGTGACCAGACAACCCCGCCGTGAGGTTCAGCTCCACGTTACGGTCTATTAACGGCTGACATCACAACAGAAAACACTCCCGAGTCAGCAGTTCCAAGCTGCAGAGCTCTACAGTGTCACACAGTACAGACTCCATGAGGTCAGATCTTTCCAGGAACAATGCACAGCCCCAGATGTATGGCACAAAGCCAGAGAGAACAATCATGGTTTATTCATGAAGGTTCCGAGGTCCACAGACTCCCATGATCATGAAAATGTGAATGATGAGCTCAATAGATTTAAAAAAGGTCCTTTAATTTCCCCTCACTGAACCTAAAGTGCACAACTCTTAATTTCTGTTCTGACAAGAAGCGAAAACCTTTACAGGGACAGTTAGCTGGAACTGTGGAACCGTATAGGTCTTTATGGTACCATAGACAGGATGAAATGATACTTGACATCTTAACATAAGCCACAAACTGAGATTTGATTCTGTAGCATGCTGCGATTTCAAAAGGAGTTAAAATAAACAATAGTGAACATCTTCTGTCCCAAAATAATGGCTCAAGTTCCTGCCTGAGGTCACAGGTACAGTGAAACAGCAAAGGCCTAAACAGTTGTCCAAACTTTATGGCCCGTTTTTTTTTTTCTGTGGTAATTGTAGGAGGTCAACATGGTAACACTTTGGGGAAGGCCCTTGAGTTCCACTATGACTGTTCTCATGCACAAATGTTTGTTTCTCATAAGGAATGAACTAAGGCTCAGTTTGGGAGACTGGTCCTCTGTCCAACATCAGTGTTTGAATAAAAAACATGGCATCAGCACTCGTGTTCTCGCTTCCCTTTTATTTAACTGGCAGCAACATCAAACACAACTCCTCACAAAACCTCCAACATAAAAAAATATATGTTCCATTCATTTAAGTCACACATGTTTATTTTAAACAACAAAAAATTCAAATAAATAAAAATAAAATTTTGCAAGTCAGTTTATGAACACAGCAGATACCTGTGGGGAAGGTACACCGGCTGTACAGTTCTACAAATACAGCCATGTACAAAGAGAGAACATACCAACAGACCTGGTCTGAAGTCTATAAAAATAAATGAACTATCAATAAATTATCTGTAAAATCAGATGCCCTTGTCACTCAGATGGACCAGGAGCGAAGGTTTTAGGTCTCATGTCTTCTAATGCATCAGCCAGGAGTACGATTCTAGAATGTACACAGTTCCTGACTCCCAGCATCCCATCAGAAGCACAATACAAAACTAAAGTCTCATCAAAGAAACAGTCGCTCATCATTAGTACCTCATGCGCGATCCGTCTGACATCAGCAGTTCGATATGGTCCACATTAATCCGACATTATTATAAAAGTTTCTAACTGTGCTGGTAACAATTATGACAAAAATGTATAATAATACAATATAAAGTTTAATACACTGTATAGACAAAACATTGGGACATGTACATGAGCAGCTCTTCCAGGAAGGCTTTCTTCAGGACTTCTAATCAGAAGGCCTGGCACACAATCTCGGTTTTAGTTGATCCCAGAGAAAAGGGCCTTTTAAAACTAAATAGACGCTTAATATAAAACGCTAGTATTTAATGGTTAAGAGGTCTGTCCCAATACTTTGGTCCATACGGTTATTAATTTAAATCAATTTAATTTAACATTAAATTTAATGCCCTATGCTAAATCTTGGCAGGTTGGAATCCTATAGGCACGAACAGCTGCGTTTTTAATAATTAGGTAAACAAAGGTTTTCTAACTCACATGACAGAAAGCACAATTCCACCGAACCCTATACTGATGGTACGATAACCACGTTCCGAGTGAGTTTTTAAACGACGACCACGCAGCCAGTGCAGGCACACGAGTTTAATGACTAACCCAAGAGATTCACAACAAAGTCTTAAGTACGAGTCACCATTACGTTAAGCTTCTGTAATATTGTGCATAAAGAATAAATCAACATCTCTCTACTTCAGAATATTGGTGAATCGAAATGAGTCTTTTTTTGGAGGGAGTTAGGATCCCATACCTTGGTCCTCATTGTAACAGTGTATGAGCCTCGTTTGAACCTCAACATATGAATAAAGGAAGCTGAGCAGCAGCATGGATCATGAAAGGCATGCATCGTTCTATAGTCATTACAATCCTCTGGTTTAGTACACTGTACAGCTGACTTATTTATTCACCAATGAACGTAACGGAGGTGATATTTACTACTGAACCTTCTGATTACACCCACAGTGCTATATATATGGGCATAACCCAGACTACAGAATGACATCAGCACAGTGGTCCACAACATGCTCATGTTTGTGATTAGCAGCCACTTAGGAGTTGAGACAATTTTTAAAAATATATATTAATCTAAAAATCTCTAACGAATGCAGCAGCTGATTAGTTTTAAAAACATCAAACGGCTGTAAACCAGTCCATTGGTAACATGGGAGGTTGCTTCAGTTCTGCAGCTCTTCTAGACTTTGACTGAATCAGGTCTCGGTCCAGACAATTGGGATCAGTTCCACAAGAGAGACATGAAGGATATTGTTTTTAATCCCAGAAGTATTAACCTTGTAATCAGAAAAGGGTTGGACAATATTTATATTTTCACTGATATCATGATAAAATACATCCCGATACTTTTGAGCATTTTGTGTTTTTCATCTCGTCAGCGGTTGAAGACTCACACTGCTTGTGAAAAGATGAAAGATGATTCATTTATAGTCGTTTAATGTTATTTTTCAAAATGTGCCAACACATTAGCAGTTCCAGAATCAGATATTTAAAAAAATATATTATTTTGTATTGCTTTTTTTAAAAACAGAACAAAACCACCTGGCAGCATGACCCATGTCTCCAAGTCCCAGCAATTCCCAGACAACTCTTTACTAGAACTTTAAGTAATGTTGACAGTATGGAATATTTAGATCGAACAAGAGTTGGCCCTTTTCCGTGGCTTGGGTTCCCTAAAGTCTTGGTCATGGTGTGCGCAGGAGCTAAAGGAGCAGGAGGAACAGAGGGTCTGGGAGAGCCTGTGCATGCCGAGTCGGAACATGCTGTTGGACAGACTATAGATGACGCAGTTGCAGAAGCTGTTGCTGATTGCTAACCAAGTGGTGACGAATGACAGAGCGGGGCTATTGAGGATGTGCGAGCTTTCGAGGAGAAAGTAGATGATGTAGGGAAGCCAGAGCATGTAAAAGACGCTTGTGATGCGGAAGAGCACCATGGCGTAGCGCCTGTCTGGGCTGTGGCCGGTTTGGTGTCCTCCGTCAGCGGCCTCCATCTCCTGGCTGGAGAAGCGAGCTCTTCGCTCACTGATCTCTCGATTATGTTGCTGGCAGATGCGAAAGATGTGGAAGTAGGTGAAGCAGACAACGAGGGCCGCCGGAGCGTACAGCAGGCACACCACAAAACCCGTGAACAAGGCAGAGGTGGGCCAGGAATGGGCACACCACTCGAAAATATCCCCGTGGTAGCCTGGTTTTCCCCAGCCAAAGAAGGATGGAAGGAAAACAACTCCGGAGTAGATCCAGATCAGCACAATACAGCAGCGCAGGCGACAGGGAGTCACCAGCTGGTTGTAGGAAAGGGGCTTTGTTATGGCCAGGTAGCGGTCCACACTTATACATGCCAGACAAGCCATGGAGACACTCTTTAGCACAGAAATGACATAGCTAAACACTTGGCAAGTAAGGGGTTCCTGGATACCTGTTGGATAGTGGAGCAACGAAAAGGTGGGCACCAGGCAGCTCAGCCCCACCAGCAGGTCAGCGTATGCCATGGTCTGGATGAAGTAGCTGGTGGTGTAGTGGTGCAGTAAGGGGGCACAGTGGAACACAAAGATCACCGTTAAATTCCCAGCAATAATCAGAACAGTTAGCAGGACGATCAGGGTGGTTTCAAAGACACAAGTATCGAAACCCTCGCTCACCGCCCAGCCCAGCGGACAGGAGTGATTCAAAGCGCTACTTAAGGTGTTTCTCAAGCTCCCATTTCCAGTCAATTCAGGTTCCATTGGTTTGGATATATTCATTGTGCAGGTTCTGTCCGATCAGAACAGTTCCTTGACCATCCTGTAACAATGAGTAGTTGTAACCTTGGCTGGCAAGCTTGAAAAAAACCTTTAATGGAAACCAGCCAATGGAACGGTCATTGCTATTCCATCCTCAGGATCAACAGAACAAGAATGCACAAAAATCAATGCGTCTTGCAGAACAGAAATAACTTAACCTTCTGCTTCCATGATTTAAAAGTTACAGGCCATTTAAAAACTGCAGTTGCATGGTTCCAGTCTGAAAGCAGGAGCGGGAATTGCTGCAACATCAGCATCGACTGGAGCCTTGATGTGAGATCCAGGGAAAAAAACGAGTCGCCTAGTCAACAGCCCTCATGAGCATCTGCAAACAAGTGCAGGTATTTTTACATTCTTTTTTAACAAAGAGTAAAATAAAGACAAGGACGAGAGGGACTTGCTCAGGAAACCAGCAGGACACAGTGGTTTCAGCTCACATGTAATTAAAGCATATGCTGTATTATTAAAAGTAGCTTTGAGAACCTCATGGATCACTCCGTTTTAAAAAACTTGTGAGAATTGAACGGTATTTTTGAACCCTCCTAATCTGTCCTTCTCGTTCCAATGATTCTGTTCACATATTCCTGTTTAAATCCCCCATGAGGTCTAAACTTGGTAAATCCTCTTTAACCTCTGTGCAGGATCAATGCTTCATGGATTCGGTAGGTTGCCGATGTGCTCCATGGGGCAGTGTGCATTGCGATGTCCGCTGTCGCTCTTCGCCCAACGATCATTCCGGAAGAGAGTCGGCGAAAGAAGCCGAAAATAAAGAAAAGATAAACATTTGTGGCCACACAGACATCCACTGCAGCAGGTCCCAGCTATGAACTTCAGACCCTCACCCAAAATATCCCACCTTCATGAGACTGAGGATCATCAGGAGTACAGCTCAGGAAGAAATCGTGGCGGCAAGTGAGCAGGCGGCGATGTGACGAGCCGCTGTGCATTGCTGGCGCACTGGGAAGGATGCTGCTTCCACTTCTTTCTCTTCTTTCAATGTGTCAGTGACTCTCGCTCGCTCATTCGCTTGTTCTATAGTTCAGTCACCCCCACCATCCACACACTCCCTCCCATGCTGTCAGGCTTGCTCACGCGCTCTCACACACACACACACACACACACACACACCCCTCCCTCCCCTTCAAACTAAACCTGAGGTCCTGCTTCTTTCTTAACGCAAGCCTCTAACATCCTGTTCCACTGTTCACTTATCTCCTAAGAGATATATGCAAGATGTTTCCCGTTTGCAACTAATCAAAGGTTTACACCCCCCCCCCCCCATTACACACACAATCCCCACTCTTTCAGGTCTCCAGTAGCTTCATGCACCAATTTCTCACCCTCCCTTTTCTGTTTCCCTTCCCCGATCTGCCTCAAGTCACTCGCACATGCCAGTGACCAGCCCAGATATCCCTGCCCCTTAGTTACAGTTGCCAGGCATTTTAGCTGGCCGGGACCCTCCCACAGAGCAGCTGACAGGGTGCAACAAACAGGAACAAATTAGAGATTGGGTGGGGGTTGATGGGGAAGGAGTGGGTGTGGTTTGGAATGGGGGTTTGTATTTTGTGGCCAAAACAATTTGGAAGCCGTCCCTCAATCTGGCGCTGAATGACAGATTGACATGACATCACAATGTTGTTCAATACACAATTATCATGGAGCTGAAGGTGAATCAGCCCCCCAACAAAAAAGATTCAAAGACATTTTTAATTGTTGATTACTGGCACCTTACAGCAAAGGCGGCTGTATAGATTTGGTCATTTGCTCTCCCCATGGCTGTGTGTTTCTTCTCATTAAAATCTAGTGGGCGAGTTGACTTGAAATGTTGCCATAGTGTAAAAATGTGGGTGTATAGGTCTCTCCTACGAAGGACTGGTGACTTTTCACCTGCTTGTTGGGATAGGTTCAAATGATAAGAACAAGGGTACAAATGAAATGTCCTGGCTTTATGTAGCTTTAGACCCCAGTTACACCCAAAAAGCTTAAAATTACAGGGACTGAGAGCTGAAACTGAGAAAGAGCTGAGTGATCAGACCCCCCTCGTGAGTTATCTTCTGTGATTCTCATCTCGCGCCGCTGTGGGTAGCGACTGTAGACTGTCAGAGCTGGTTATAATAGCTGCTCAAATTCAGGTCAGGTTGCCATCGGCACAAATACAAGTTTGAGAGAGGAATAGGAACCGAATGATGAGATTACAACTACAAAGCAAAACCCTTGAGTGCTACCTCTTTTTTAAAACTATATGACTAAAGGCACCAAAGAGAAGTAAAAAGAGAATGTACAGCGAGAGGCAACTGGGTGGATCTGCTGGTGGATCAGCAGATGCGAGACCCATAAAGAACAGGACTGTTAGAGTGGTATAGAAGCTGTGAATGCAGCTGGCCCGAGGAGACAGGAGAAGCACTATGAGAAGAAGATTCTCTCAGCTCACAGGCCTTATTATGTTTTTTTTTAATGCAGCTCATCAGTTTACGGCACTAGAAAAAGAGCTACTGCATCAAACAGGGCTTTAATACAAAATAAGTCTTTCTACAGTAACATCCACGATGGTGATCACAAATAAACTATAGATAATACAATATGATAAGCACTTGGACATAAAGAGGGGGTGGAGCCTCATGCCTGTGCAGAACAGAATGCAAAACGTACAGCAGTGTAAAGCATGTAAATTCCCCCTCCACCCAACTCCACAGCAGAACACTATCGCAATTCCATAGAATTTTGAAACATGACTTTAAATTTGTATGAAAACAGAGTGCATCGATAAATCAAAGTACAAAAAAACAAATACACCCCCATAGAGACCATATTCTGCTTAAGCACACTGGCACGGTCCACATAATTAATCCTGCCGGCAGACAAAAAGAGAATGTGGAGGCACACGGGGCTTAAGAGGAAATTCTATGAACTGATGTGGAACCATACAGAACCTGCATCAGGACAACAACCGCACCGTATGACAGCAGACACAGTCGATATAAGGTACCACTAGAAAACGGTCATTCAGCCAGTGGGCTGATGGCCTCCACTGCGCTATCTAGTGGATTAAACATTAAGCTGAGAATAAATTTCCTCCAGAATGCCAATGTGTTCAGCGGTGTAAAGGCAGTGAGCCGGATGCTGTCAACTCACCTTGGTGATGAGGATGCGGTAGCGCTCCAGCAGGTCCTGCTCATCATGGCATCCACACAGAAGCTGCCAGATCTCGGCACGCAGTGCTTCAGGAACACCGGGCCTCACCAGCGCAGACAGCCCCTTAGGCCGTGAGGACAGATTCCCATGCCTGGGGGGATATGACACACACTAAGCAACCAATTTGGACCAGCACCAGGTACTTTTATTATTTTTTTCCCTAACCTTTGGTTTTAATTAACACTTAGATTAAAACTATTCATCCAGATGGTTCTGTTCCTAAGCGCAACAACAGAAGCAACATCCACCACAGGTTCAGCCTTTTGCAGCTTTACCTCATTCTTCTCACTTCACACTAAAAAGCATTCTAACCGCCTGAACCGTTTCCTCACCATCTGTTAAGGATTCCACCCCAGGACTCCAAGATCTTCTCAGGACAGTCTTTAGATACATCTCCAGTACCACTGGATATCTCACTGTCACTGTCTGCAAGGGGAGAGCACGGGGAGTTAACTGCAACAGCTGTACAGTTGTAATTCGGCTTGTTCTCCCTTCAGTTTGTGAAATAATGTAGATATTTACTTTAAAAATGAATATTTTCTCATTCCACAATATGTGCATTTAGCATTTATGTAAAAACTAAAGTGGTTAGTGAATTTAGTTATTGTATATTGTGTCAGTCTAGTTATAAAAATAAAATAAACATGGTTTCCTTTGAACATTTCTGTAGTGAGCCACTGTTTAATAAAGTGCATAACAGGGGTTTTGAAAATGAAACTGAAACACCTGTCATTTTAGAGTGGGAGGGTTCATGGCTACATTGGAGCAGCCTGGTGGCCAATCTTCATTGTACATTGCACCAATAAGAGCAGAGTGTGAAGGGTCAATGCGCAGGGTAAGGGCATTGTTTTGCTCAAAATATTGCAATGCACACATTATGGGTGACATACCAGACAAAGTTCAGAAGATTGGTTTGATAAACATGAAAATCTCCCATGGTTGATGACCACAAAACCATTGTGGTCTAAAATCAGGTGTTTCAGTTTCATTGTCCACCCCTGTATATACGACAGTTGGTTCACCACCATCATACCTTCCTCGAGTTCCTCTTCCTCGGTGGGTGACTGCAGACGGCCTCTTGCTCCGTTGACTCGCTCAGATTGCCGTTGGAGACTCACCACCGCGTACATGGCGTCTCCTTGACTTGCCGTCTCAAAGCCCTACACACACACACACACACACACACACACACACACTTACATTAAAGTACCACACAGAGGGGAGATGGCAACGCAACACCTCCATTTTTCACTCTAAACACAGAACCGCACTATTGATCAGCTAAACGAAAGAAAACTATATAGATCAACATTTTAAGCCACATCCACTTTAAATATCTTAAGCATGGCCCAGAAATTCTTCCACAGTGCAGTGAAATAATGATGCAGGCAATCAGGCTGAGATGCAAGAAGCAAACCCTAATTACTTCAGTGTGATAAGAACCACGGCTCTCATTAAACCTCCAATCACACACAGCCTTCATTTGCTGCTACATGGTGTTGCAGGAAAACCCCAAAGCTGACTGGTGATCGTGCAAGTTGAGGGGCAGAAGGAGTTCGGTTTATCGGAAAAATAAATGCAACTGTACACATTGGCCCCTAGTCTTACACTGAGCCCTGGTCCTCACAAGGTTTATTTCTCAAAAACCAAAATCAGAAAGAGATTTTCAGAAGCGAACACTTAAAAGCTGATTTGAGACACTGCACTAAATATCATAGATAATGGAGTTGAACTACGTTCACACAATAAAAAAAATACAGGTTTGACATGGAACTAGTTACCTGCTTAAGTTGCAAGTAGAAGGTTTCAGAAAAGGCCTTTCTGCTGAAGTACCAGAACCTCTCATTTCCTGGGTAAACCCTCACCAGCGCCTCCATAAGGAATCGAATTGGCTCCACCACCTCAGTCACCACCAGGTCCACAGCCACAGTCACATACACCTGCTTATCTGAAATGTGAAAAAGAGACTATAGAAGGAGGATATGTGGTAGCTGTGTGGTTCCGGTGTAGGGCATTCAATTCATAGGATGGTGGTTCCAAACCCAAATCACACTAAAGTCACCATTATGGGCCCTTGAGCAGGACCCTTAACCCTCATTGCTCTGGGAACAATAAAGCAGACTGTGTCTCACCTTTTGGCGTGTCTTCATTGAGCACCTGGAACACAGGAGTGTTAGGGTTCCAGATCCCAGTGATCACATAGGATTTACCATCCGCACTTTTGCCCATCGACTCCTACAGGAGGAGAAACATTTTACTAAACCATAACAATATTTTATTAATTTTTTTATTAAACCAATAACTTGATTATTCTCAGCATTTACAGACAACCACCCAGACTATACATTAAAACAGGCTTTACAACAATTACTGCTTACGATCGGTTATAATATACAATTGTCTGATTCAAAAATCAGTCACTTGTTACTAATGACCACACAGACAGAGTTGACAGCCAAACACAGGTCATGACCTTACCATGTCTAGAAGATGCATATCGGAGTGCCGAACCTTCTGCCCAGGACTGAGCAACATACCAAAGCACCTACAACACAAAGATTTAAAGAGACATCACTAAACACGATGGAACCCCTGATCTGCCATCAGGCAAGTTTTAAAAAATGAAACAAAGACGTGAAGTAAGCTCCGTTTCAATGCTGTAACCATAGTGCCCTCTTGTGGCTACATTTCGAACTGCGATAATCCGTGACATTCTCACCGCTCTATTCTTAGTTCTTTATTGGAGATCTGCTGAACAGTCACCACCACTTTCTTCTGCACACCCTGTCGCAGCTTGAAGTAGTACTTGTCTCTGTCTTTAGGAACTGGACTGGGGGAGGGGACCAACAACAGATATCAATACATTTCCATGACAACTATAAGTGTGATGTCAGCACAGGTTGCTTGGTCAGATCATTAAAAAGTGGGGTTCGCAGAGAAAATCTGACCTGAAGTTGCCTTTCCCATCATCCTCTCGCACCTCCAGGGATGCTGTGAACGTGAAAATATCTCCATCAGGAGAGAGGGGCAGCGAGGACTCCCGGGCCTCTGCCACAGCTCTGGATGATCGCCTGAATGCGGTGGAGAAGCTGTAGAGAATCCGACTCACCTGCAGCAGGAGGGAAAAGACAAAAAGAAAAGGAGAAAAAAAAAAAGAAAAATAACCTGTGATGATGCTTTTCTTAGGGTCAGAAAATTTTACATGCTGCATGTTTCGGAATATTTTTTTTCCTGATTAAGATAATTTTGTGGGTCACACAGCATCAGCAACACTCTAACTGATAGAACCATGATTTTAGGGGTGAAACATCAGATCTGTGCACAGTGTCATCTAACTAAACTGGAACTAATTGTTTAACCAGGGTGGATGGGCATCAAAAACACAGTGTATCATCACAAACTTATTTATAGATAAATAGAATGCATACGATTATTTAATGACATGAAAATCTGATCTGAACTCACCATCTCGTACAATGCAGCATGAAAATAAAAGAAAACATTATTAAATAACAACAAAAAAAAAAAGATCCACAAAACGTTCAGGATGTTATTCCTGCATAAGAACCATGTCATGATGACATCATGATTCTGGTCATGTGGCCTAATGTGAACCAATTTAGGAGATTTCACACAGTGCATTGGTTTTGTTTGCTTGTCAGTTTTTTACCATCATTTTGAGAAGGGGTTTTCTGCTGTCAGCCCAGTTCCAAACCCCCACCCCACCACACAAAAAATATCACAAAAGAGTATTAGTACAAGTAGATTAAAAGCATATAGTGCTGCAGGACACCCACTCACAGCTTCTTTAATATGACAGGAGAACACGTGAATCTGAAAGTCCTCAGAGCTCCGATAGCTTTCGGTGAAGCAGAAGCAGTCACTCTCTAAAGACTCCTCCTTCCCTCGGGCACAGAAGAGCACTTTATAGATGGGAAAGGAGGCAATTTCTGTGCCAGTGGCCTGGTCCACCACCCTAAAAACACACATTTAAGTTTTAATATTGTTTTTGTGATTAAATGAGTGACAACGTTTCTCTAAACTGATTCTGGAGATCAGCAGCACCTAAAAACACCAGATCCAAACTAAGTTCAGTGCAGTGAGTTGAATAATAATGGTTAATATTAGTGGTTTGTTATCAAAGCAATAAGGTACAAGATGGCAGCATTTTCGTTGAATATAATCACTCACTGATACGAAGGTAAAACGCTCAGAGGTGTGTTATTGTTAAGGTCACGGCTGGACAAATGGCTCAGACAATCAGATTTACAGACCAGAACAAGTGGTTTTATTATAAAACAAAGGTACAAAAAAAAGGTACAAAAAGGCAGCATTTTTGTAAATAAATCAAGGAAAAGATGTGTTCAGCACAATGCAAAGCAAAGTACAGTTACACCCCTTTCCTGTGATTTATTCCTAATAATACACAACCTCGAGTGCCTTATTGCTTTTATAAAATGGACTCAAACACACTATAATAAAAAAACAAGGTTTGATTCCCAAAGCAAACTTGTTAATAATCTGGTCTTTTGTGACATTATTAGTTTTTAAAGTGAACGCTGATCACGAAGTAACAGGATAATGGTTTCTCCAACAATCAAAGGCTGCCATCTAGTGGACAGATTACAGAACACAGTCGAAGCAAATTAAGTGCTCATAGAGAATCGGCTATCAATCTGCATTTTATAAATGTTAAACAAATCACTGTCTGAGGTGTGTGTTATTATCAATAACATCACCATCGTGACCAAACAGCTCAGCCAATCAGTGTTTAAGATCAGTCTTATAATAACATATAATTTTGATATTAATTTGTTCCTATGATAAGTACACATACACTAAAACACAAGGTGGCCCACGAAAAAGTAGCCCACCTCATAAATTCAGGAAATAGGAGGTGGGTTACATTTTCTTGCTCCACTTTGTATAATAATTTAACATCCTTCAGGTCTGCAGTATCACTATAGTGTCGCTTACCTCACACATCCGTCAGGGTCGTTAGGTACGTGCAGGACGATGGGGATGGGACCGGGACTCTCAGCCCTCAGTGTGGCCATGGCCTTTTGGGCCTCGGCTTCGTTGCGTGGGGCCTTAACCCAGGTACAGCCAAGATAGGAGAGCTTGCTGAATTGCACGCTGTCCTCCTCCTGCACTACCAGACTCCCTGCCATGGCCCCAGTCACCTCTGAAACGACACCAAGACAAATGAATGACTTTGAGGTGTATATCGTACTGGGTGATATGGCACTACTTTTAAAACCTCAAAACCCAAACAATATAAAGAACCATGTCGCCATGGTTACAACACCGGCGTAGTGACGCAATATGGGGCGCTTTTGAAATCAGAATACATCTAGAGCAGATACAGATTCTTAAAAATGATGAAAGTCTTCTCTTTAAACACAGTATCAAGTTCTGTACATCTCCAATCGGATATCCGCCTGCCTCACTGACATATCTGTTTGGATGAAGGCCCGTCATCTTAAATTAAATCTGGCAAAAACTAAGATACATTTACATTTAGTTATTTAGCAGACACTTTTATCCAAAGCGACTTACAAGTATCCCAACTTGGTTGGTGTCAGAACACAGGGTTGATACAGGACCCTGGAGCAATGAGGATTAAGGGTCTTGCTCAAGGACCCACATTGGTAACTTCAGGGGACCTGGGATTTAAACCCCCAACCTTCTGATTGATAGTCCGACACCCAAACCACTGAGCTACCTCTCCCTACAGTTACTTACAATCCCAACTAAACCCTGACCCTCCAAATTGATGGCTCCACAATCTCTCCAACTAACTTGGTCCGTTATCTTGGTTTTTCAATTGACATCCTAAACTTTCAGATCGGGTCATGAAAACTGCCCGTTCCTGCTAATTCATTCTGTATAACATCAGGAGAATCAGACCTTTCCCAACAGAACAGGCTACTCAGCTGCTGGTCCAGGCACTCATCCTATCCAGACTTGATCAGAATGCTTTGCTTGCCAATCACCTAACTTCAACATTCCGACCTCTACAATTGGTTCAAGATTCCGTAGCCCGAATAGTGTTCAACCAACCAAAGCAAACTTAATGCACTCCATTACTCCTCTTTCTCATTGGCTTCCTGTAGCTGCTTGCATTTAGTACTAGGTACTGACTGGCCAACAGGACAGTCACTGATTTTGTCCCCTCTTACTTTATGTCCGGCTTTACTAAATACACTCTAATTTTCACTGAACTCTAATGATGAACGTCACCTGGTGATTCCAACTCACGAGGCACTAATTCTCACTCAATTTTGTTCAACACTGCTAAATGGTGAAACCACCTTCCCAACATCATCTGTAAGGCTGAGTCACTCAGCATTTTCTCAGCACTTCCACAAACACTTGCAATCAAAATAAAATGAAAAAAAAGAAAGAAAAAAGAAAAACAAACATAAAAAAGCAGACAGATCAAGTAATGTGCAGGGTTGATGGTACTGCAGTTAAGCTGTTTTTTCCTTAACTACTGACTTGTGTCCGTATTTGTAAGTCACTTTGGTTAAAAGCATCTGCTAAATGTACAGTGCCTTGCAAAAATATTCAGCCCCCTTGAACTTTTCAACCTTTTTCCACATTTCAGGCTTCAAACATAGATATATGAAATTTTATTTTTTTTTGTGAAAAATCAAAAATAAACGGAACACAATTGTAAAGTGGAACAAAATTTATTGGATATTTTAAACTTTGGGGCGGCACGGGGGCTTAGTGGTTAGCACGTTTGCCTCTTACTGCTGGAGGTTCCCGGTTCCCTGGGTGGAGTTTTCATGTTCTCCTAGTCTGTGTGGGTTTACTCCAGTTTCCTCCCACAGTCCAAAAACATGGATTTCAGGTAGACTGAATGCTCTAAATTGCCATGTATAGTGTGTGGATGTGTGTGAGAGTGTGTACCCAGCGATGGATTGGCACCCTGTCCTACTTTGTAGCGCCACCTTTTGCTGCGATTACAGCTACAAGTCTATCAGTTTTACATTTTGCACTTCGAGGGACTGAAATTTTTGCCCATTCTTCCTTGAAAAACAGCTTGAGCTCAGGGAGGTTGGATGAAGAGCGTTTGTGAACAAGAATTTTCAGCTCTTTCCACAGATTCTCGACTGGATTTAGGGCTGGACTTTGACTTGGACTCTAGGTGTCCATTCTAACACCTGGATACATTTATTTGTGAGCCATTTCACTGCAGATTTTGCTTTATGTGTTGGATCATTGTCTTGTTGGAAGATAAATCTCCATCCCAGTCACAGGTCTTTTGCAGACTCCAAGCGTTTTTTTCCCCCCGAATGGTCCTGTATTTGGCTCCATTCATCTTCCCATCAATTTTAACCATCGTCACTGTTCCTGCTGAAGAAAAGCAGGCCCAAACCATGATGCTGCCACCACCATGTTTGACAGTGGGGATGGGGAGTCTCCCACCTCAGCTGAAGATCTCTATAAGGTGATCATGGGCCTCTTGGCTGCATCTTTGATCAGTCTTTTACTTGTTCGAGCTAAATGTTTAGAGGGACGGCTGGGTCTTGGTAGATTTGCAGTGGTCTGATACTCCTTCCATTTTAATATGATCACTGGCACATCCTTGACATGTTTAAAGCTTGGGAAATCTTTTTGTATCCAAATCCGGCTTTAAAGTACTCCACAACAGCATATCCAACCTGCCTGATGTGGCCCTTGGTCTTTATGATGCTCTCTGCACTTCAAACAGAACTTTGAGACCATCACAGATAGTTTGCTACACTGAAAGTGAAGGGGACGAATAATATTTCACGCCCCACTTTTTAGTTTTATTTCTAAAAAAAGTTTAAAATCTCCAATAAATTTCATTTCACTGCATGAATGTGGTCCACTTGATTCTGTACAAAAAAAAAGCCTGAAATAGAGCAAAAGGTTGAAAAGTTCAAGGGGGCTGAATAATTTTGCAAGGCACTGTAAATGTAAGCATTCTTTTTATGTCATTTCCTGTGCTTTTACAGGTTACCACCAGGATCTCCCGTTTCTTCCCACAGTCCAAAATTGAACTGATGGGTAAACTGGAAATACAAGTGTCTTTGCAGTCCCTGAGGGGAAACATGCCCCACACATGATACACTGCTAGTTAACATTGTGTTACAGATTAAATGACCATTAGTGTCATTTTTTGTATCTCCACCATTGGTTATAAACCTCAAACTTTAAAACAGCTTCTAAAAATAATCAGTGTTCTACATTGAGCTCGTCGACAAGTAGTTTCAGTCGTAAAGGAAGGTTCACAGATGTACACAGGAAGTGAGTGTAGAAGCCCACAGCTTCAGATCATTCAACACTTCAAAAAGCAACAATAGGACCTAGTGACAATAGGAAGAGGAGCCTGTGCAGACACTTCCTGTGTGCAGTGACTCCCTATACACAACCCTCTCAATCCCTTCTGTTAAATATTCCATCCATCCCACACTGCATTAAGACAGGAGGCAGTGCACACCAGCAGGGGCAGTACCGAGCACCAGGTTCAGGGGGTGATTCTGTAGAACAGGCTCGGAAGACTGGGATTCTGGATCCTGCGTGCACGCAAACGTATCGGCTCCGGTCTGTGCTGTCCCCAACTCCCCTTCCAGCACCTCCTCCATCGCCCTCTCCAGCTGCTCGCTACCATTCCAGGACATCTGTGTAAGTAACGTAAACGGAACCTAATGTATTTAATGTGAAACAATGAAAAAGGTCTGAAATCTTAGCAGTAAAGTCATCATCCGATCTCAAGGACGAGTCATTATAGGGCATGTTTAAACCTATAAACACAGTACAGTAAAAAAAAGTCATGATGTCACGGGCACCTTAAGCCGGGGCCGGCCCTCAGAGCTGGATGGTGAGCCTTCAGCAGCGTTCTGCACCAGCACGAACTCCTCGCTGGCGACCGTGGACACGGACTCCGTGGAGCCGCTCACTTTACGAAGAGACGAGCGGTCGTCCATGACATTCAGGGACGCTCCTCCCTCCGGCCCTCCTCTGCTGCGGACCTTCTCTAAAACCAGAAATTGTACAGTTTTTAACACATGATTTAAATCCCAGTCTTTATGGTTCAATATAGTACAAACTTCATCCTCATGGACAGTGTGTGTTTGTGTGTGAGATCAATTAGAGTAAAAAAACAATGCACGTGCAAAACGTGCAGTGGATCCGCTCACCTCAGCATTTCCTGAGATAAGATCTTACACCGTCATGTACCACCGTATCAGGACTTATGCACGCCTGCAGCCACCCCCCAAAAAAAACAGAATGCGTCTGTAGAAATGCTTTGCGGTGATAAGAATACAGCGTCTGATGCTCACCTAAGACTGACACCAAATGACTGAAACCACTTGCTCACCAAAACATGTCTACAAGTCCAAATGCCCTCACTTCAGGCCTACAGGGGGTTAATAATAGCATGACATCCCCAGCTTCCATATAAGAGTCCACACAGATGCAGCTTTTTTATTTTTATTTTTTAAGTTGCAGTCATGTGCTCTAATCACACAGAGTTTATTATAGATGATAAAGAACGTTTAGGAGCAGAATCATAGTGCAGACACAGCAGTCCTCAGATTTGTTTTTAAGCTCCATGTTTGAACTGTTCTGTGGAATAACGGTGTTTCCTGTTTGGTCCATTGTTCTATTTGAACCCAACTTGTTCGTGTAACTTGTAGAGCATGTGGTTGGTCCAGTATTTAACCTCTGTTATCAATTTCGAGGTTTGTATGTTTAAAGATGCAAAAATGAATGTAAAATATGATGAGCACTAATAATTGAGTCCATTTAGTACAAAGTAAATAAAATGCTGCACTTCAATGCGTACTGCTGCTATAGAACACAGAGGATTTGTGGTTTGACCTTTGTGTTATTTAATGACAAACAATTTATAAAAGTCAGAGGTTATAAATAGGTGGACCGTGGTCAGTGTCTGGACCCAGACGTTGTTCACTACAGACCCAAAACGATAAACAATGGGGAATGATTTATTCTGCATTGTTTATTGTAAGTATCAGAACGTTTCTTGTCTTTACAATGTGGGCTTCAAATGCGCTGCAACATAACCAAAGGTGCACTTCAGTCAATCAGACCTGTGCGGATTGTGAAATATGAAGAGTGAGAAGCAGCAGTTAGAGGCATTTAAAACAATAAATATTGTTAAAATATATTCAGTTGTTGATATGAAATTCTGATAGAGCTACTAGGCAACTTCAGAATATGGAACTCAATCATATCACAAGGTAGAAATTTTGATGGCCTGCCAAAGTTTCTCATGGGTGGACCCTAATGAATTCTTATTAAATATTTTTGCTCTTAATTTATTTATCAGCTCGTTTTGGGGTTGAAAATGGAGTATTAGGAGTTACCCCCTCAGGTAGAGGGAGGACATGCAGACTGCACTTGGACAGAACTTTTGTACCACTGCCAACAAGGTTCCAGTACTGAGGTGTCAGAACAATCATGAACCATGTTTGATTAAAAGTTCACTGGACAAAGCAGTGATACCACTGCACATCATATACAGCTGAATCTATGACTGATGTTCAAAAAACATGACATATACACAGTCACCTTCAGTGTGAACTCATAAGTACCGGATGAACTGCTACTGCTCTGCAAAAACATCATTGAATGTTTAATAGAACCCTTCTGAAAACCACATACCATCTGGTTTGTTCTTCTGGTCTATCCAGAGAAACAAATAGCCCCCTCCCTACCACAACTGCAACAGGAACAACCACGGCAATGTTCCCTAACGAAACTTGAGTGAAGACAAAACTGTTAGTGATTAAGGCTGTACGGACCAGCTTACAATCACAAGCAAACATCACGGCACAAGGTAGCATTTCCTAAAAAACCTCTGTGTACTACATAAGATTACCCAAACTCGGTCTGACTCAGAATTACAGAGCCGTCTGTTGAAAGTGTGGGAGAACCCTGCTGATGACTTCACCATCTCGATGATGAAGCCTCATCCGTTCACACTACGCCAAATCCATCCTCCTGAAACATGAGCTGCTTCCAAAGCAGATTAACTGTGTTTAACCAAATCCTGTCCCAGTGATTTGCCTACATACACAAGGCTTTAACCAGGGAGATTTCACATGTAAACAGAGGCTCATGGGTTCTCCAACCCCACCACAAACAGGCAGGTTCTCACCAATGTTTGTAATTAAACATTCTGATTACAGATCATGAGTTCCTTAGGTTCTCCATTCGTCCCCAAGGAGCATTGATTTGGGTTAAGATCATGTTCAAGAGAAAACACTACCTCATTATTATCGTTTTTTTAAAAATCCGACAAGTAAAGCAACCACACAACCTCACACTGCTGCTTAAAACACAGCTATTTTACATCAATACACCGGAATAGGCCTGTTCTATTGTCGTCCCGCGATGCACAAAGCTGGTGCGTGTATATAATACACTGCACTATTACAGACAAGACCGCAAAAGTGGAGAACATCTCAAAGTGAAAGAGTAAAACATAAACCTGCACAATTTACAGAGTGTCATGCTTAATACAGCTTTATTTGATCTGGTCTCAATATCCTGAATGATTGCAGAGTGAGTGTGATCCACCATGACTTCTGTAAACGCTTCAGGTGCATCAGTTCCACATTTTCATTTTCAGTACGACACTGATACCGAAGCTCAGCAATTATGCTGACAGCAGTTTGTCATTAGCAGAACATCTTTAAAAAGGCGTAACAGCAAATTCCTTAATTTGGTGTTTCATTAGAGGTTCAAGTATGAACTGCTTTTAAAAAAAAAAAAAAAAACTTAGGGTGAGGTAATACATTTTGGGGACGTAAAATTCATTGGGCAGCCAAGACAGTGGGTCCTACAGACACCAAACTTGGAGGGTAGCGGGTGGGCATCTTCTCCGATAACCAAATTCATACCAAACGGCCCGTAATCTGTGATATAGTGCAGCAAAACGTGTTTAGGCGTCAAGCATCTACCCTAAAATTTCTGCTAGATATTTGTGTTTTCACATTTTTTCCCACCCGTCCCCAAACAAACAACTGTCCAGTCAACCTGTCCAGTTAGGAAGCAACACTGATTGTGAATCAATTTCACTTGCTGTTGTGCAAATTGAACAGATAACAGGTAGAAATGAGAGGCACTTAGAAAGTAACCCATATAAAAAGCTTCTGCAGGTGGGGACCACACACCTTTTCTCTGTTCTCATCCTTTCTGGCTGATGTTTTGGTCAGTTTTACATTTTGTCCTTTCTCTCACCATAGAGGTAGCATGAGGTGGTGTCTACAACCCACAGAATTTGCTTAGGTAGTGCAGCTTATTCAGGATGTCACATCAATGCGAGCAGTGGCGCAGCCAAAGACAAGTAAAGGGCTTCACAAAGTTTTTAAAAACCAAAAGCATTCAAAGTATGGCATTAACTTACATTGGCTGAAGACAAAAAGGTTATTTGTGCACTCTGCTAATCTTAAATGTCATATCATGGCTGCGCCAGCACAATGCAGGAACACCTTAAACGGTAGATATTTGTTTTCACATTGAAATAAACTTCTACCTTAAATTTTCATTAAAGCAGTAACTTATGAGTAAATGTTTAGATTAGATCCTGCACTTATTCCATGTCCATGGTGCATGCGTGACCTGTATCAGTTCTATATTTGCTACATTTTAAGTACAATTATTTGTGTTTAGAATGTCATACACAACAAATATAGTTTTAATAGATTACACTAGCGTTGCCACAGAGGCTTGCACTTTGTTTAATATGTAGAAATTTAATTTGATAAAGGGTTCAAAATAGATTATGGATTTCCTTGAAAGTTACATGCGCGTTTGAATAAGCCCTCTTTTTGTTTGTTTACTATGCTGGAGGGCAAAGTTGTTGTAAATGTTTTCAAAATAAAATTCATTCAGTTCTTTTCTTTGGAAGAAAATGAATCGTTTGGAGAAGTCGGTTAATACATAATATAGTCGACAGTTAAACCGATACAAAATAGTCGTTAAAGGCAGTCCAAAAAAAACATGTTAAAACTTTACCCAAAACTAAAGGTTTGTTCACAAATGCCCAAAACAGGAGAAGGGTCCTGCTTTATAAACCAAACTGTGACATAAAACACTAAAAATATATTGTTGTATGTCGTCAATATGACGCAGCAGCGAGCACAAACTGTTTATTTCTGCAGAATACAGGCTGTTACTCACTAATTCAGCTCCAGGGTATGAAGTTTGTACTCGGCTCTGTACCCTCACGGTAAACGCTAAGCTAATTAGCAGCAACCGAAGCCACAGCTGGACAGAACCAAGCAAATCAGAAGATAAGCGGTCGTGTCTTAAACCGCACACCGTTGCACTTATACAGCGTCCGGTTATAGCCCTGTCATCAACACTAGTGCACTCATCAGCGCACCTGTGAAGGGGAGCAATACGTGGATTGGGACAGAACCACTTTGCTACACTCGCTAGCGATCTAAAAATATCTATATTTTAGTAATTAACCAAAGAACAAACTCTAATGTAAGGTTTTTAAGCTATGAATACATGTGAAGCATTACATAGAAGCCGTGTCTGGATGCAGGAATAGGAAAGAACTTACTCGCTGTAAGTTTGTGATTAAGTCTCCGTCAGCCGGACTGTGTACATCCAACACGCGAAATGGTGACTTCCTACCCGTTGCTCAGCAAGCCCCGCCTTTTCTGCGCTGATTTGATGAAATTTCTCAATAGTCATTTTCATTGGCTGCGGTAGACAATCCATTGATAATTCTACTTCATTAGTGCTGGAAGGAAAAAGCGACTTATTTAAACCGAGAAAAAACAGTAATGAATTGGATTTTATTGTATTTAACACGAAACGCAACTAATGCTTAATCTTTTAAAAAGTTTTAACTACTTGTTTAAGTGCCTCATCATGACCAGTGAGTTTGCGGTGGGTGTTACATAATGATAAATATGTTCCAATGTCTCCCTCTAGTGTTTTTTTGCAAAATCGCCAATCGGAATATTTAATGTTTTATGGGTGAAGAACAAAATGTATTGTATTTAACATTTTCTTCCTGGTAAAATGTAAAATCTTACAGGTTTTTAAAACTGACATCTCGTCTCGCACTAAATGCAGCTGATCATGCATCAAATGATTGTTTAATTATGAAGAAAAATGTAAAGCAAGGAGGGTTGTTACTATGTTGTAATTACTGACGCATGTGTTTATTTTAACAACTAAAAAACAGCATTTTGTTCTTTACAAATTGGTTTTCATTCATAGCTTAAGCAGTAGTTTAAACGTCTCTGAACATTGAAGTCAAGATTGAGATATGGCGATCAAACAGAAGAGCGACCTTTTGCTGCCCTCTACTGGTGGCTTCCTTCCCTCCCAACACTTCTTGTAATAAGTACCTAAGTATAA
>JAOUQT010014390.1:0-12039 GCA_025769995.1 Xyliphius kryptos | reverse complement strand
ATCACCAAAGTCAGCGCGCCTGTGGTCCTCTGTAACTCCAGCGAATTGGGTGTTTGTAGCTCGAAAAATGGCCGAGCTATAGCTGTTCAAAATCAGCCCCATTCATTGTCTATGGGATTTTTCAAATTTCAAACTTAATTCTATTCAATTCTATTAATGTTACAAACTCCAAAAATACATAGCACAGGTCTCGTGAACAATACCTACGCAACGGTGTTTGGCTCGAGTCTCTACGTCAAGCGGTTCGGGCCGCATTAATCGCAGAAATGCTTTTTCAAAGCCCTCTAATAAGAATATCGAGCATTTCAATAAAGGGCTTTTTCAAAGCCCTCTAATTATGTCATACGATTAGGACACACAGCTAAATCTCAATACAAGAGTTAAGTTTGAATGACAGAAGGCTATGTATAAAACTGCACTTACTACAGCTAGGGCACATTATTATCTGACTTTAGTTCTGCTGCTCAAGTCAGTTATATCGGAGTCACATGCTGTACTGTGTGGCATTGCCGGAGCACTGCAGATAAGACGGTTACTGGATGGAACCTGGATTAAATAATTCTTGTCCTAAATAAATAACTATTCCAGGATATAAAAGTGTGGCAATTAACATATTTAATTAATTGAAAATAAAAAACAGTGTTCCAAATTGATCGTATTCTTTTGGCTTTTGAACTTAGTAAAGGCTTAGAAAATGAATGAACAATTTACCAATTGACGTGTAAAGTGATAAAAGTAGCTAATCACTAAAGATTTCAGTGAAAAATTCTCTCTTTGGAGTAGGTTCCTATTTACAAAGAAAAAGGGTCTTTGTGCAGGTTGCAGATGCCTTTGGTCACATACATTTTCTTTTTTTTTTCAAAAATAAAACCTGGAACCATTAAGGGAATGCATAGAAAGCTTTAAACCTGTTAGCATTTTCCAGATTTTTTTTTTCTGTTAGGTGAAACGCCTCCAGATAAAAAAAAAAAAAACTGTACACAAGATGTAGGTAAAAACACACAACAAAAAAATCCTTTAAAAACTACAATTTATTTTAAATACCTAGACACAAAGCACTTTTTGTTATCTACCAGAAACATTAGCATTGTAAGTGACTGGAACTCTTGGTCAGACAAAATTAAAAAAAACAAGCTATTGGGCTGCAAACAATTAAGATGTGATTAGCATGAAAAAAGGACTAGTCCGTCAAAAATAAACCAATACACACTGCAAAGTCTAAGAATTGAGAGTGTGTTATGTTGTGGGTCTGCTTTCTTTAGGGTACAAGGCATCATGGACTCAGTTAATAATACAAGACCATACATTAAATCATCATCTTTTACATTTCCAGCTGAACAATGATCTGATGAGAAGGAATTAGGGACACAGCATAGAAAGAGCAGCTGCTTGCCAATATTAATTCATTCACTTATTCACTCATTATCTTCCGCTTTATCCTCTATAAGGGTCGCAGTAAAGTGGGGGTGGGGGGTTGGTTCCCCATGCCCACAACCACTAGACACACAATCACACAATTGCTGACAAACATAGACCTTTAGAGCAGCCAATCTACCTTGAATTCATGTTTTTGGACTCTGGATGAAAACCATAGAACCCAGAGGAAACCCACATGGACACAGGGAGAACATGGAAACTCCACACAGTTTGGGGTTTGAACCTGGATCCCCAGGGCTAGGAGATTGACACGCTGAAAACTAAGCCACCATGCCGCCCCTGAAAGATTCTGTAAAGACAAATCGTCTTAATTGTTACATTGATAAAGAAAAAATTTTATCATATGTTGAAGTTTGGTGTTACTTTTTCCTTAAGAAAGGATAAGAAATGAAAGTGAGCCGCATTCCACATTAGCTCTGTAATTTCCTGAAGCCTAAACACTGTGTGCAGTTCTAAAGAACACACAATGTGTATGAGATAAGCTTCCGTTGAATTCTAGATTCTAGAACAGCTGCAAAAAAAAAAAAAAACTGTCGTCTGGTTAAAAATAACTTCATCTGCATCAAAGACTAGACTCACCACTTTTACCAGCTGGAAAACATTCCTGTTTTTCATCACATTTCAGTTCAGGCTGGTGTTACCTTGCTTTTACTCGGATAATAAATGGAACAGCAGGAAACTGGATTTGAAATATCTAGTTTAATATGGAGAGAACAACTTCAGCATGTATGGGAAAAACTACACACAGTATTTGGTTGCTATGATACAGGGGATGCATCAAATCATGTGAGGGATATAAAGGCATAATGTTGTACCATCTGCAAAGAATTAGCAGCTAGTTAATGTTTTAGTTTGCTTGTGTTTTTGTGTGAGCTTAGTCAGCAGCAGTTGTGGGCCTGTGACATAGTAACAGGGTCGTATTCCACCTGTTCTTCTTATTTAAAAAAAAAAAAAAAAAAATAGTTTTATTTTTAACATAATTAGTCTTTAAATTGCTTTTTACTAATCATCCAAATATTAGTATGTAAAAAGAAGCCACATAGTATAAGTTTTGTTGTAGTGAAAATCCAACAACAATACAGTGTGGGCGGAATTATTGGGCAGGTTGTATTTGAGAGGATTCTGTTTATTATTGATTGAACAACAATTATGTTCTTAATCAACCCAGAAGACTCATAAATATCAAAGCTTAATATTATTGTGTTAGAGTGTTTTCTTTTAGATTTAGCTATCTTAAGAGGATATTTGTTTGTGCAGATAACTCTTACTTTGCAGAATTATTAGGCAACTTAAAAACCGACTATATACCCATCTCACTTGTTTCTTTTCACCAGTTAAACCAATATAACAACACAAAATTTAGAAATCACAACATGACATTCAAAAACATAACCATAAACTAACCGGTGACCAATATAGCCACCTTTCTTTACAATGACACTCAAAAGACTTCCGTCCATAGATTCTGTCAGGTGCTTAATCTGTTTACGATCAATATTGCGTGCAGCAGACACCACAGCCTCCCAGACACTGTTCAGAGAGGTGTACATTTTATGAGAGACCATATGTTATCTATGAGGTTCAGAACAGGTGAACAAGGGGGGCATGTCATTATTTTTTTCTTCTATTAGAACTTCACTGGCCAGCCACGCTGTGTATTATTTGGATACATGTGATGGAGAATTGTCTTGCATAAAAATCATGCTTTTCTTGAACGATACTGACTTCCTGTACCGCTGCTTTAAGAAGGTGTCTTTCAGAAACTAGCAGTAGGTCTGGTAGTTGAGCTTCAATCAATCCTTAACCCAAAAAGGTCCCACAAGTTCATTTTTTATGATACTAGCCCATACCAGTACCCCACCTCCACCTTGCTGGCTTCTGATTGGGAGTGAAGCCCTTTACTGATGCAGCCTCGGACCCATCAATATGGCCCATCAAGAGTCACACTCATTTCATCATTTCATAAAACATTAGAAAAATCAGTCTTAAGATATTTATTGGCCCAGTCTTGATGTTTCTTCTTGTTTCTTCTTCAAATATGGTTGTTTTTCAGCTTTCCTAACCTTTGCCATGTCCCTGAGTATCGTGTACCTTGTGCTTTTTGATAGTCCAGTAGCTTCACGCATGATTTTCCTCAATTCATGGGCAGTTATTTAGTGCCTTTTTTTACAACACGCCTCTTGTGACCCTATTGGCAATTTGCCATGAAACGCTTGATTGTTCGGTGATCACGCTTCAAAAGTTTGGCAGTTTCAAGACTGCGGCATCCCTCTGCAAGACATCTCACAAATTTTGACTTTTCAGAGTCTGTAAAATTTCTCTTCTGACCCATTTTGCCAAAAGAAAGGAAGTTCCCTAATAATTAAGCACACCTTATATAGGGTGTTGATGGCATTAGACCACACTCCTTCTCATTACAGAGATGCACATCACCTTATTTACTTAATTGGTGGTTGGCTTTCAAGTCTATACAGCTTGGATTAGGACATGTTGATGATGTGATCAAAAACTAATTTGCCTAATAATTCTACACACAGTGTATAACTTAATTTCTTGGGATTTGTCCCAATATATTTCAAGTATTGTAAAAATGTGTCTGTCGATCTGTATAATTTTCAGAAATCTAGGATTGTTTGTCTGTTATAAACGGACAGGGTGATGTAGCTTTGACTGCAAACCCTATACAAAAAAGAGCAGGCCATATATTTACACTTTTTTCTAGACTAATATTTGCTGGTATAAAATGGCTTTCTAAAAAGGTGAAAATTCGTTTTATTTTGATTTTATTATGGCATGCCCAACAGGTGGTTGTCACAGTAGCACAGCGGTTGGTGCCATTTCTTCACAGCAAGAATATTCCGGGTTTGATTTCCAGGAAGGTCAGCATCCTTACTGTGTAAAGTTTTATGTTCTCCACAGTACAAAATACAAAACATAGTGCTTAGCATGTTCAAATCCCAAACTGGGTGGAGGTTCCACAATTTCCCCTTATTCTAAAAACATAGTGTAACAGGGTAAGGAATGATGAGGACCGGAGACAGGAGTATGACCCACGAAACTGGCTTTATTCACCGACCCAACACGACTACATACAGAATCTCGATCATTTACCGTACTTGTGGTAGCCATGCTGGGTCCTCCGTCTCACCAGCTCCGTGGTCGGTCTCTCTCCACGCAGCGTGTGTTCGGGCAGCTTATAAAGCGGCACACAGTCATTTAGGCAGAGCCGCTTCAGGTGCGCTAATCAACCCTGATCAGTGCCGCGGCTCCGCCGCACCCCTCCAACGCCACCACGTCACAATATAATAATAGTACAAGCAAATAATTATTAATAATTAATTGATAATTTTAACTGATATATTCTATAATATAATAACTAAACTTTAACGCACACTCAAATCGCCTCGCAATCACACCAAACAACGCCAACTCAAAACCCACAAAGTGCTTTGAGGATCAGACCCTCTTTATGTCGCTGCAATAGTGGCACTAAAAATGAAATGATGATGTGTTCCACGGAATCTGAGGCCTCGTTTGTCACCAGTCACATGATTTGTATGTCACAAAACAAGCCTCGGACCGGGGCGTAATTTGACATGCCCCTTTTTGCTCGACACTGGCTCTGAAGCCTCATTTTAAATATCACAACACTACTTGATGGTGGCCAAAAATGTATGCCCCACTTACCATACCACATGTAGACAAAATAAGGACATAGTGTTTCAAATATTTCAGCCACACATTTGTTGGTAACTTATAATTTTAAGATTGCAATGTGCCTAATATTTTGGAAATCTGTCAGATCTATGAAATTGTGGCATGTTATTTTGGCCAGATGTAAAACTGTAATCTAATATTATGGTCAGACATATGATGGTTGTTTTATATTTTGCCAATGTGTGGGATCATGTCTAAACTTTTGACCATACATGTGATTTCTTTTGACTACATGTAAGATGGTGTTAAGTATTATGGCCTACCATGAGATGTGACTAATAAATTTGGTCCCATACATAATTCCATTGTGGAATAGTGGTTTATTTCTTTGGCCACAGATGAGATTTCAACCTGATTTTTAGATACACCCAGGACAGGGCGCCAATTCATCGCTGGGCACACACTCACACACACAGCCACACTCTCATACACACACTATACAGGGCAATTTAGAGCATTCAATTTACCTTGCATCTATGTTTTTGGGAGTTAATGAATCTTTGTAATTTCGCTTGACATGAAACACTCAATGTGAAACTTAACATTGTGAATGCTCTGTGTCCAAAAGTACAAACCCCGAGCGCTCCAGGCATGGAGGCATTTACCCCAGGAATCTGTAGGTCTTAGGAGCAATTGCCCCGGGCCTCAGATGGTGTTCTGTGGTAAAGATTGTATTAAATTTATGCTTCCATTCCCGTCAGAGAGTGTCCTTACCAGAGTCAGGAAATGAGGTTAGGTTTAGGATGCACCTGCATCTATTTTTGCATTTTTTTATTTGGCAGTAAGTAAGGAGATAAAAGAAAGCAAGCTGCCATGAATAAAGAGTGACATGTAACTTATTTTTATAATTGCATTAGGTTTATTTATTTACAACGCACGTTTTACATTAGCACATTGTCTCAAAGCAACGTTACAATTACATGTATTGTATTGTAAAGCACAAGCAACCTACAAAGCCATTTTTGGTGTTTTTTACAGCATTCTGAAGTCAGTCATAATACTATACAACCAGAAATGTACTATACAAAAGAAGAATTAAATCACAGCTATAAATGCAGGTGTCACGCTCTGCTATCGCCTCTGAAATCGGCTGCGCAACCTGTGCCAAGCCTAAACGCAAACCAGCGCGGGAAGGAGCCAGGTATCACCAGGTAGGAACACAAGCGTTTAATAAGATAAACAGACACAGAACTGAGGTACAAAGACAGCAGGCAGACAAAAAACAAAGACGTGCGCCGAGAACGGGGAAAACCAGAACTAAATACAAAGACCAATCAACACCGACAGTTAATTAACTTAAATGATGAACAAACAAGGAGTTAATTAACTTAATGAACAGGGGTGTGACAGCAGGATTAAGAGTGCATGATATTACACATTAAAAGCATACTTCTTCTACACTTATATAATTTTAATAAAATATTTACATTTTTTTTTTACAAATATGTTTCCTATAGGGTCTTAAAAAAACAATAGACAATGTCAAATCTATTGCAATAAAATACACAATTCATACAGACAAATATATATATATAAAATAAAGCAAAAGAACGGAATGTAAGAAGCGCACGGCGCTCCTTCCCTTTGCTTTCGTTCTCATTGAGTTAATTAACTTCAGTTGTGTGTATTTTAGTTAATTAACTCTCCCTTTTTGTGTTTGGTTACTTTTGTCATGTGACAGAGACTTTTTGGTTGTTTATCCGTGTTCCGTCTCTGTCGGTGATTGATTATTATTTGTAGTTTGTGGCGTTTGCGTGTTGTCTTTTGCTCTGTGTTTGCGTGGTCCGCGACACTGAATAAAATACTTTGCATTTACCCTCATCTGGCAACCTGCTCCTTTCAGCTCGCCGCTACGAGCTCCCCTTTGGCTCTCTACTCGCGCATTCGTCACACGGAAGCAGTTGACAGCTTTTATCACATGCTCTAAATATAAATGGATGTGGGTGGAGTTGTTGTATATCAAAAGATACAAAACTGATACTACTCTGTAATTTTTTAGATCTTAACTGACTTACAGAAGAATCATGTTGTTCCTCTTAATTACTTTCATTGTTTTTGTTTCAACTGGTAACTAATATTAATGCATTTTTTTATGAATAACAAGAAATACTCAATTATATTGCAATAATAGGTATATAATTGTCAAAATGTCTTTATAACAGATGCAGCTGATAGCATTTCACCAGATGAAACCATTATCCATTCAATGGAAGAAGAAAGCATCACAATTTCCTGCACATATCAAGGATTCAACGCGTATCTTCACTGGTATCAGCAAAAATCTGGATCAAACCTACAGTATCTAGGGATGGTCTATGAAATTTCTTCTGACATTTTTCAAAATTCACAAATATTTATTAAGCACTACAAAAATGATCAAAATAAGAAAGTGGATATGACTATATTTGCTCGCACACTGCGAGATTCTGCACTGTACTACTGTGCCCTGCAGCCCACAGTGACAGGAAATACCAAAAGTCTGTACAAAATAGTATTCCTGGATATGAAATTGTTTCCTATTAGTTTTTTTATTTACCTGAGTAAAAAAATATATAAATGTTTTGTGAAAAAGAACACAAGATTAAACTAATGCAATATATAAATTAATCAAGCAGTTACATTTGTTACTGTAATACGTAATTATTATTAGTACATACATTAATGCATTGTCAAGTATCTGTGTTTTTTTGCAGCAAAAAAAAAATGTGTTAACTATTCACTAGTTCATACAGTGTATTTTTTAGATACAATTAATTTATATTTACTATTAATTAATATTTAGACTTGCAAATAAAAATAGGTTAAATAAATAAATAAATAAACTGGTCACCAGTTTACCATGTAATAGTTTTATTTGATGTTGCACACATATTTGATTTTTCTTTTTTATCAGCAATTTAAAATAAAATGACTTATTTAAATACGTTTTTTTTAACACAAGGTTTCGAGAATAATTGTTTAAAAATTACAATAGAAATAGCAATTTAAAAGTAATAACTTAAAGGTATTTACAAATAAACTAAAGATTAAAATACAAAAAGCTCGTTAGATATTTTCTTCAGCTAAATGGCTTTAACAAGTGAAATGGACTGACAGCAGAAAATTACATTTGCCTCTGTAGATGTAAGAAATACAGTTATATGCAAAATAATAGCAGTGTGTTTAAATTAACATATTGTTAACTATGTGGTCCTTTAAAAATGACATAAAGAATATATAGTGAGATATGGGACCAAAGGTAAAAGGTAATGTAAAGTGGATGTAAGAGACCTGTAGGAGAAGACCGAGGGTAGTTATTCTGTCCGCATACTTGACAGGATTCCACAAAGCTATGGGTATGAATGCTGTAAATGACTGCTGTGAATGATGCATTTCATATTAAAAGTATTAGGTTAAAAGGATTGCATGTTACTATTATTAAAAAAGAATAATTATTTTATTACATGATAATTCATATATCCCAATTAATATTTAGATTTACAGAGCACATACGTATGTTTGTATGTCTAATTTATCAGAGCACATTTTAATTTATTGTTTTATATATATATATATATGTGTGTGTGTGTGTGTGTGTGCGTGTGTCTGTACTGCTCAAACAAATAAAGGGACCACTTAAACAACTTAATGTAACTCCGAGTCAAACAAACTTCTGTGAAATTGTTACGACTGCTCGCCAGAACCTGAACAAGCGCTCACCCGAGAAGAGCCAGGTTGCCAAAAAAGGTGTTTAATAGGAAATAGTTAAAACACGAAATAACAAACACGGGGAACCCACATGAGTAACACAAAAACAGGGATGAACGGAAACAAAGAGTATATCAAAAGTCCCAATCACATGACAAGTAAGGAACCAATAACTAAAATGAACAGTTAATTAACACAACGTAATGGAACCGGGGGAACAAAAAATGTAATTAACTGAAACAATGAACAGAAACAGGTAAGGAGTGCCAAGCCCTCCTGACATATCGCCCCCCTTTTTAAAACTTTTTTTTAAAAATAGCTTTAAATATATAGCTTTCTTATATGCACACCAGATTACTTTATCTTTAACTGATGTTTTTTGCATTTTGCAAGCTGGCTCTATAGAGTATCTTTTAGTTTTTGTTAATTTTTAAAACTTTTATTCCTGTATGATTTTTTGACTGTTTTATTGTGTGATTGTTTCTTAAGCTAATTATTGACTTAATTTCCTTTTATTCATCTATTATGGCTTTTAAGGAGCTGTACCCCCAACTCCTGGGGCATGTTGAATTTCCTCACATGATGCAAGATGTACATTCTCTACTGGTTGATGTTCCATTTTAGGTCCTGGGTAATTGTCGTACCCATGACCCTTTAACAGTCATCACAGTATGACACACCTGTCATCCATTCACAAATGTTCTCAATGAGATTTAGGTCAGGACACGCAGGATAGTCCAAAAGACTGAGCTTATTCTTCTGGAAGAAGTCCTTTGTCAGGCGGACAATGTGAATTGCAGCATTGTCCTGTTGAAAAACCCAGTCATTGCCAGCTGCAACATCTCCACATAGCCAGCTGCTGTTTGACGCCCCTGCACAACCCGAAACTCCATTGTTTCATTGAAGGAAAACGCACCCCAAATCATTGGGTCTACCACTTGACTTTTTTGTTCTATAACCCTCTGAATCATTGAAAAAATGCAAAATGACTGTTCTGCCGCGTCCAACCTCAGTAGTGATGGCATGTTGTGAGAGGCAATCCTACCACGTTTAGTCAATATGTTTTTTTACACTTGCCATCAGGAAGTCTTGACAGTGTAAAGACTTGACAGAAAATTACATGAAATTTCATTTTTTTTTTTCTCACAGATTTTGGCTTTTAAACGCTATGGTCTTTTAACTTTTGATCAGCTGAAAAAAATTATGTTTGAGTGTAAAAGCAGTTTACAAAAAATTGGCTGCTCAAAAATGTTTGTCTCGCGCCATTTTTTATTTTTATTTTTATTTTTTTGCATTGTAAAGCACTACTTAAAACCTTCTTATGATTCAATAGGGCAAAATGCAAATTCTTGAATTTTTTTAACTAGTCTTAAGATTTTGATCAGGAGTATATAAAAAAGCATCCCATATATTTCTTGCCAGCCTTTCTTTGCATAAGGTAATAATGTTAAAAGATAAATTCATATCAATTAAAAATATGTTCGTTAAAACCAAATAAGAGCAAAAGAAATTACAAGTAATGGTTTATACTTAGACACACTTCTTACAAATTTAAAATAAAAACTTCATTTGACACACATTGCGTTTGTGGAGATGAAATTGTGCTAATTTTGATGGTGCATGGTTTGCAAGTTAAACCTATATACTTTTTTTTTTTACTCAAAACCAACATTTTATTAATGAAGCCATTTTTTTATTAAGGTGTTATATAAATGAGTTATTAACACCATAACTCAAAATAAAACAAGTCATTTCAGCAATTTTTTTTTTGCAAATAACTGTAAACATGATATGTATGATATAAAGCGAGAGGGAGGCATCTGCCTACAGAATATGACAGAGCTAAACCACATGACTGTGGGTGGAGTGTTTGTATTTTAAAAGACACAACACTGAAGACTACATTTTAGTATTGTTCTTGACTAACTTAGAAGAACCATGTTATTCTTTATACTTTCTTCAATTGTTGTTGCTTTATCTGGTACAAATCAATTCCATATTACATACTGTATAATACATTTCTTGATTTGTTATAATTTATGATGTAAAATGTGTAGTTATTTTACAATAATATAATTAATTTTGTAATTGTTGAAATGTCTTTATAACAGAAGCTGCTGATGGCATTAAACCAGATGAAACTATGGCCTATTCAGTGGAAGAAAGCAACATCACACTATCCTGTACATATCAGTACCAAGGATCAGTATATCTACACTGGTATCAACAAAAACCTGGATCAAACATAAAGTATCTAGGGATGGTTCGTGAAGGATCCTCTGATGAATTTAACAATTTGAAATTATCTATCATGCAGTACCAAAACGATGAGATAAAGAAAGTGTGTCTGACTATATTCTCTGTTGCACTAAACGATTCTGCACTGTACTACTGTGCCATGGCGCCCACAGTGACAGGAAATACTATAAGCCTGTACAAAAAAAGCATTGTGCTTCTTATTCCCATTTGTACTTATTTCTCACAATTTCTTTATTTAACATTTCAAGTATATTTGTTTATATTTTGAAAAGCTTTTTCCTTTGTAATGTCATGCCGATCAGCCTACTAGTCACGTTTCTTCCCATGTCTTTTGCACCCCCAGTTCTGATTACTGCATTTTTTTAAGAATTATACAATATAATTTTGTAAATCTTATTGAAATTATTATTGATTTTAAAATGTTAAACAGTAAAAAATCCACTCTAAGAAATAAATTTATACCGTTTACACTGTTTTCATTTATCGGAGACTAAGGGTTTTCCTGGTGTTAAGTCTACCCCACTTGGCAGGTCAAGGTGCCAATCTATCACTAGGCCCACATTCACTTACACATAGACAGGCACTTTATAGGGTCTAGTTTAGAGCACACAATTTTACCATGAATCCATGTTTTTGGACAGTGGAAGGAAATCGGAAAACCATGCAGAGAAAGGGATAACATGCAAACTCCACCGAGATTAGAATTGAATTTGGATCCCCAGCGCTAATAGGCAAATGTGCAAACCACTAACCACTGTGCTTATTTATTTTGCATTTGCATATCAGATGTTATTCAGTTTTGTATTTCCTTTTATAACTTCAGCATTCTTTAAAGTTCAGGAGATTGGAATACAACTCTTCTTGAACTCTTCTGTGATGCTGCCTGGCCGCTCAAGGAGGATGAGTCCCCCACTGAGACTTGGTCCTCCCAAGGTTTCT
>JAOUQT010014379.1:0-12040 GCA_025769995.1 Xyliphius kryptos | reverse complement strand
GCACTATCGAGGGTGTACTGACCATCTGTGTGACTGTGTGGTATGGAAGCGCCATTGTGGTTGACAGGAAGGCCCTACAAAGGGTGGTGAAGACCGCTCGAGGCATTGACAGGACGGACCTACCTGACATTTGCGTCCTTCATCATCAACGCTGTGTATTAAGAGCACATAGAATTATCAAGAGCCCCTTTTACCCATACCACTCACTGTATAACCGCCTAACCTCAAGGAGGAGATACCGAAGCATCCGTACAAGAACCAGTTGACTCAGGAACAGCTTCTTTCCTTCATCTATCACATTACTGAACTCTTCATTACACTGAAAATACACAAACATACTGCAATACACTGGACTCAATAATTACACACGGACTATAGACTACCGCAATAATATTGAAAATAGCTATAAGTACGCCGCTTATTTATTAGTAATTATGCTCTAGCACCTTATTGCTATTTTGCACCCTATCTATGCTGCACAATAGTGCCACTTCGCACTGTGTTTCCTTTTACACTGAGCTCTTTTTGCCCTTTTAGAACTAATCCACTATTTGCACTTCTGGTAGATGCTAACAGCATTTTATTTTTTATTGTATTTGTACAGAGCAATGTCAATAAAGTTGAATCTATCTTTCTATAATCTACAAATCCAATTTCAAAAAAGTTGGGACAAAGTACAAATTGTAAATACAAACACAAATACAAAAGTTATAAATTCCATATTTCATTCAGAATAGAACATAGATGACATATTAAATGTTAAAAACTGAGAAAATGTATCATTTAAAGAGAACATTTAGGTGATTTTAAATTTTGTGACAACAGAAGATTTACCACTGTGAGACATCCCCTTTTCATACATTTTTGTCTAATGTATTTATAATTGTCTAATTGTCTAGTTCTAGTTGCTCAACTGTCTTAGGTCTTTTTTTTGTATCTTCAATTTTATGATGTGCCAGATGTTTTCTATGGGTGAAATTTTAGTGCCCGGGCCCTTCTTTTACGCAGCAATGATGCTGTAATTGATGCAGTTGTACAATGCAAGGTCTTCCCTGAAAAAAATGTTGTCTGAATATGTTGCTCTGGGATATACCTGAATGCACCTTTCAGTATTGATGGTGTCCTGCCAGATCTGTAAGCTGTCCATGCCACACACACTAATGCAACCCCATAGCATTAGAATTGATGCTTCTGAACTGAGCGGTGATAACAACTTGGGTCATCTTTCTCCCCTTCAGTCCGAATGACACAACGTCCCTGATTACATAAAGAACATTTGAATTCGTCTGACCACAGAACAGTTTTCCACCCTGCCACAGTCTATTTTAAATAAGCCCCCAGAGAAAACCCACGCAAACACGGGGAGAACATGCAAACTCCACAATTGCCCAAGTTGCCCCATTCGGGGCTCCAATCCGGGATCTTCTTGCTTTGAAGCCACAGCACTATCCAACGCGCAACTGTGCCACTCTAGAAGTAAAAAATAAAAAACCTTAAAAATATGGTTGTATAAGTGTGCACACCCTCTTATACCTGGGGGTGTGGCTGTGTTCAGAATGAACCAATCAGTCAAAATCCTGTTAATTAGAAATTAGTAAATGTAAAGTGCCTCTGATTAACCCAAATAAGTTCAGTTGTTCTAGTTCAGGCTTTTCGTGACATTTTCTTAGTCGCATCTTACAGAAAAATCCATGGTCCACAGAAAGCTCCCAAAGCATCAGAGGGATCTCACTGTCAAAATGCATAATTCTGGAGAAGGGTACAAAAACACCAAGGCATTAGATATACCATGAAACAAAGTAAAGATAGGTCTGATGGTCTGATGAAACCAAGGTTACATTTTCGGCCACAATTTAGAAATGGTATGTTTAACGCAAAAAAACACACACATCACCAAAAGAACAACATACCCACAGAGAGGCATGGTAATGGCAGCATCATGCTGTGGGCTGTTTTTCTTCAGCTGGTATTGGGGTCTTAGTCAAAGGGGAAAGAATTTTAACCGGTTTCAAATACCAGTCAATGTTTGGCACAAAAGCTTCTGGTTACTGCTAGAAAGCTAAAGCTGAAGAGAAACTTCACTTTTCAGCATGACAATGACCCAAAGCATACAGTACATCCAAATCAATCATAGAATGGCTTCACCAGAAGATTAAAGTGATGGAATAGCCGAGCCAAAGCCCAGATCTTAATCTGATTGAAAATCTGTGGTGTGATCTGAGGAGCGCTGCGTTTTTATAAAGAAGAGTGGTCAAATATTTCTTAGTCTAATTCATCAAAAAGATGTTATATTGGGTTAAGGTCAGGTCTCTGTGGGCCAAACAATTTCATCCACACCAGACTGCCATCCATGACTTTATGGACCTTGTTTTGTGCACTGGTGCACAAAAATGTCTTGCAATGCTGAAGCATTCATACACCTGTGGCTATGAAAGACACATGATTCCGATAATTTGGAAGGGCGAGCAAGTATTTTTGGAAATATGGTATACTTATATGTATATATGTATATATATATATATATATATATATATTTATATGTCATTCAGGATTGTGCGTTACATCTATAATAAATAATATCTATACTTAATAATTGGTTCTATAATTAATACTGTATAATTATATAATTATAGAGTATTAATTAATAATCATTTCTATAATAAATAATCTGTTTTATAAGTAATAAACTTGTCATGCCTCTTTAGGAATTTAACACCAGCGCTGGACTTAGACTACAATTCTCATAATTTCTCAGTCTCTCATTACGTCAGCACGCAGAGGGTATTGGCTAATCCGGAACAGCACGTCTGCGCTAAATCACCGGTATTGTGTTTGGCCTTCACGTGCCTGTTTAACTTACAATGCCTATGCTCATGAGGTCTCTCCTCCCAGACATGGACTAAAGCATCCGCCAACTCCTGGATGTCAGTGGTGCAACATGACATTGGTGGATGGAGCGAGACATGATGTCCCAGATGTGCTCAATCCGATTCAAGTCTGGGGAACGGACAGGCCAGTCAATAGCTTCAATGCTTTCATCTTGCAGGAAGTGCTGACACACTCCAGCCACATGAGGTCCAGCATCGTCCTGCATTAGGAGGAACCCGGGGCCCAGCATATGGTCTCACAAGGGGTCTGACGATCTCATCTTGGTACCTAATGGCAGTCAAGCTACCTCTGGCAAGCACATGGAGGGCTGTGCGGCCCTACAAAGAAATGCCACCACACTGCCAAACTGGTCATGCTGAAGGATGTTGCAGGCAGCAGATCGCTCTCCACGGTGTCTACAGACTCTGTCACGTCTGTCACATGTGCTCAGTGTGAACCTGCTTTCATCTGTGAAGAGCATAGTGCGCCAGTCGCGAATTTGCCAATCCTGGTGTTCTCTGGCAAACCCAAGCATCCTGCACAGTGTTGGGCTGTGAGCACAACCCCCGTCTGTGGACGTCAAGCCCTCATACCATCCACCTGGAGTTGGTTTCTAACCGTTTTGCAGACACATGCACATTTGTGCAGGGCTCTGGCAGTGCTCCTTCTGTTCCTCCTTTCACAAAGGCGGAGGTAGCGATCCTGCTGCTGGGTTGTTGCCTTCCTCCACATCTCCTGTTGTACTGGCCTGTCTCCTGGTAGCGCACATTTATTTAATGTGTTTAATGTTTTATTAGTTAAAATGTGTTTAAGATAATGTTTACAGTTAAGTTGTTTTGTGTACATTTATGAAGCTTTGATCATAATGACTATAATAACATTTACATGGTAGTGTCTGTAAATTACACATTCAAATAATTAATAAATTGAAGGTAAATTAAACAGTGTGTGTGACAGCAGTGCAGTGTCCAGAGGAACATTACTTACTTACAAATTACTTACTGTACAGTATTTCTGGAGACTGCACCGCTGCCACAATTACTTCCTTTTTATAATAGTTTAAAAAAAATAAAAATAAAACACTAAAAGAATGAGGGCGTGTCTAAACTTTATATGTAATAGTGAAATTTAAACCCAACTCGAGTACTATTAATATTCTCTCCATTAATAACTAACACATTCAGTCCCTCTGAGAATCCACAGCCTGTGTGCGTGTGCGCACGTGTGTGTGCGCGGTGTGTAAAAGTAACCTGACCCCACAAAACTCCCACACATACACACACACACACACAGTCAGTCTGCAGTCTGTTCGTGTATGGGGTGAATCAGTTCTAAACAGAATTGTCTCTCTTTACAGTAACACAGTTAAGTGTAAAGTGGAATACTGACAGACTAAAATGTTGCACTGACTCTGGATTACTGATCTGAACCGGACACTGGAGTACTGATTTGGAACAGAAGTTTAAAACTGACTTGGACCGGACAGTGGATTACCGAATTCGGCCAGAACTTGAATACAGATGGAGTTCTGGTTGAAGATTTTAGTGGAACTCTTAGTTCTGTTCCAGTCTCGGGGACAGATGAACCCAGAGCAGCAGGAGACTGGTGCCGGTTCTTCTCTTGCCTTTGTATTTGATGTTACAGGTTCCATGTATGATGACCTGCAGCAGGTGATGACTGGAGCCTCACATATCCTGCATCGTATGTTGAGTCGCACAGATACACCCATTCGCAACTTTGTCCTCGTTCCCTTCCATGACCCAGGTAACAATACTCTTAGGGGTCACACACATTACATAGGTTACTTACACATTGATTTTGTAAGTCAGTGATTCAGTCATTTATGACCCAGTGGCTCTGTGACACATTGGCTCAGTGACTATATGATTCAGTCATTTAAGACCCAGTGATTCAGTGACACAGTAATCCAGTGACTCTGTGTTTCAGTGACCCGGTGGTTCACTGACTCAGTGACTGAGGTGATTTAGTTATTCAGGGGTTCTATGAATCAGTGCTTGATGCTATTCAATAACTTAATGGTCATTGAATCAGTGATTGTGGTGATTCAGTGACCCAGTGGTTCAGTTATTTATGACATAGTGGCTCAGTGACTCAGTGTTTCTGTGATTCAGTGATTCATGACCTAGTGATGCAGAGAGTTAGTAATTCAGTGACTCAATGATTCAGTGACTATTCACTAACACAATGATTCAGTGTCTTGGTGTTTTAGTGACCGCATATACCAACAGACAGCTGCTTTGGGACTATGTCCATTGTTAAAAGCGCTTTAAAAATAAAATTGAATTGAATTGGTTCAGTGAATCAGATGACTTAGTGACTTGGGGTTTAAACAAATCAGTGATTGGTGTAGTCTCTCTGAGGGCAGATGAGGAACACATGGTAAATACTCTCATATCATTACCCCACTTCCCTTCCCCCTTCAGGAAACATTGTGCACATTCCCCTTTTTTACAAACTGATATCAGCCCAAGGGATGTGTGTATAGTGAGGGTGTTTTATGTGTTTATATCCTGGAGACACTTTACCATAAAACAGCAAGAGACAGAGAAAGATGAAAGTGTGTGCGAGAAAGAAACATCTCATCTCTCAGGAGCGTGGAGTGAGACAGGGCTGCTGTTTGAGTCCAACATTATTTAACTTGTATATTAACAAATTGGCCTCCAGAACTGAGAGCTCAGACACACCCAGTCTCACCCTACACCACACAGAGATGAAACTGCTGCTGTATACAGATGACCTGGTCCTGGACCATTTCTTTAGCTTTTGCTGCAACCCTTTTGTTTCTTCTTCACCTCACAATTAAACACAAACTCACAATGAAACGAAGACTTGCAATTAAACACATCACAATAAAACACAAACTCACAATTAAGCACAAACACACAAGTAAACAAAGCTCACAATTAAACACAAACTCACAAATACAAATTCTTAAATACAAATTCAGAATTAAACACGGACTTACAATTGAAAACAAACTCATAAATAAAAGCAAATCACAATGAAACAGAGACTTACAATTGCAGACAAACTCACAACAAAACACAAACTTACAGTGAAACACAAACACACAATAAAACTCAAGCTCACAATTAAACACAAACTCACAATGAAACGCAGACTCACAATTAAACACATACACACAATTAAGCACAAAGACACAAGTAAACAAAAGTCACAATTCAACACAAAGTCACCATTGTATACAAGAACACAATTAAACTCAAAAACACAGACTCAATTCACAACAAAATGGAAACTCACAATTAAACATAAACTCACAATGAAACAGAGACTCACAATGAAACACAAACTTACAATTAAACACAGACACACAATTAAACACAAATAATACAACACAAACATACAATAAAACAAAAAACTAGATAAAAACATAGACACACAATTAAACACAAAGACATAAGTAAACAAAACCCACAATTAAATAAAAAAACACAAACACCATCTAACAATTAAACACAGACTCAACTCAAAATTAAACACAAGCTCACAATTAATAACTCTCAGATAAACACGGTCTGACAATAAAAAACAAACTCACAAATAAACACAAATCACAATGAAACAGAGACTCACAAACACAAACTCACAATAAAACACAAACTCACAGTGAAACACAAACACACAATGAAACACAGACTCACAATTAAACACATACACACAATTAAGCACAAAGACACAAGTAAATAAAAGTCACAATTCAACACAAACTCACAATTATATACAAAAACACAATTAAACACAAAACACAGACTCAATTCACAACTAATTACACAAAGATGCAATTAGGCACAAATATAGCAACAAAAAAAACACAAATAAACACAATCTCATAGTTAGATACAAACACACAATTAAACAGAAATTCAACTCATAAGTAAACACAAAATCACAATTAAACACAACTATACAATTAAACACTAACTCACAATTAAACACAAACACACAATTAAACACAAACTCAATTCCCAATTAAAACCAAACTTAAAATAAAGCACAAACAAACATTTAGACACAAACTCCCAATACGACACACAGTTACAATAAAATACACACTCACAAATAAACACAAACTCACAATAAAGCATAAATACACAATTATACACAAACTCCCAATATGACACAAACTCACAATAAAACACACACTCCCAATTAAATAAAAACTCACAATTAAACACAAAGTCACAATTGAGCACAAATACACAAACACTGACTCACAATTAAACACAAACTTAACTCCCAGTTAAACACAAACTTACAATAAAGCACAAACACACAATTAAATAAAAACTACCAATACAACACAAATGCACAATTAAACACAGACTCACGATTAAACAAAAACTCACAATTAAACACACTCTCACAATTAAACACAGATTCACAATTAAACACATCACATTAAAACACAACCTCACAAACACACAAGTAAACAAAACTCACAAGTAAAGATGGACTTACATTTAAACACAAAACTCACAAATAAACCCAAAATCCCAATGAAACAGAGACTAACAATTAAACACAACTCACAATGAAAGACATACTAACAATACATTACAATTTCACAATTAAATAGAAAAACACAATTCAACATAAATTCTTAACTAAATACAAACTCACAATTAAACACAAACTCACAATTAAACACAAATTTGCAATTAAACACAGACTTAATTAAATATAAAATTAAATACAGACTTAATTAAACACACAATTAAATACACTAAATAAACAATTAAACACAAACTCACAATTTAACACAAACTAACAACAAATCACAAACTTACAATTAAAGACAAACTCACAATTAAACACAAATTTAGATTTAAACACAAACTCACAATTGAGCACAAACTCACAATTAAGCATAAACACACAATTGAACGCAAACACACAATTAAACACAGACTTACAATGAAACACAAACTCACAATTAAACACAAATACACAATCAAACACAAACTCAACTCCCAATTTAAAAAAAAATCACAATAAAGCACAATCACATAATTAGACATCTCCCAATACAACATAAACTCATAATAAAACCCACACTCATAATAAAACCCACACTCACAATTAAACACATAATAACAATTAAGCACAAGATGCAAGATGCAATAAACACAAAAATAGAACACAACTTAACAGTTACAAACAAACACACAATTAAACACAAACTCAATTCTCAATTAAACACAAAGTCACAATAAATCACAAACACACAAACAAAAACTCCTAATACAGCACATATTTACAATTACACACAAACACAACCACACAATAAAACACAAACTCAGAATTAGTCACAAACACACAATTAAACAAGGACTCACGATTAAACATAAACTCATAATTAAACACATACTCATAATAAAACACAAACTCACATTTAAAAACAAACATACATTAAAACACAAATGGACAATTAAGGAGAAACTCACAATAAAATATTAATTTACAGTTAAACACATACTCACAGTCAAGCATTAATCAGAATTAAACACAGACTCTCAATCAAACACAAACTCAGAATTCATCACAAACTCACAATTAAACACAATCTTACAATTAAACACAAACACAATCAAACACAATCTCACAATAAAAAAACTAACTTACAATTAAACACCAATACAAATTCACAATAAAACAAGCTCTCAATAAAAGACAAACTCTCAATTAAACACAGACTGTCAAACACAAACTCACAATTAAACAAAACTCATAATTAAACACAAACACACTATTAAACACAAACTCAGATTTCAACACAAACTCACAAACACACAATCAAACACAAACACACAATTCAACACAAAACACAGTCTCACAATAAAACACAATCACACAAACACTAAATTAAACACACTTACAATTAATCACAAAAACAAAATGAAACACAAACACACAATGAAGCACAAACTCGCAATTAAACACAAACTCACAATTAAATCCAAATACACAATTAAACACAAACAGAAAATTAAACTCCAACTCACAATTAAACACAGACTCACAATAGAACACAAACAAACAAACTCACAATTAAACACAAAATAACAATTAACCACAAACTCACAATTAAACACAAACGTACAATATAACACAAACACACAATTAAACAATAACTCACAATTAAACACAAACTCACAATAAAACACAGATACTTAATAAAACGCAGGCTCACAAACACAATCACACAAACTCAAACACACAATAGAACACAAACTAAAAATGAAACAGAATTAAACACAAACTCTTAATGAAAAAAAGACTCACAATTAAACACAAATACACAATTTAATACAACCTCTAATACAATCAGAAACAAGGATTTAACACTTTATTTCATATTTTATTTTATTATCATATTTCAAATTCCATATATTATTCAGAATAGAACATAAATAACATATCAAATGTTTAAACTGAGAAACTGTATCATTAAAGAGAACAATTTAATTTTTTTAATTTCGAAAGAACAACACATCTCAAAGAAGTTTGGACAAGGACATGTTTACCACTGTGAGACATCCCCTTTCTCTTTACAATACTCTATATCTGGGGCCTGAGAAGACAAGTTGTTCAAGTTATAGAATAGGAATGTTAACCAATTCTTGTCTAATGTAGGATTCTATTATTTCAACTGTCTGAGGTCTTTTTTGTCATATCTTCCATTTTATTATGCGCCAAATATTTTCTATCTGTACTGCAGGCTAGCTAGTTCAGTACTCGAACACTTCTTCTATGCAGCCATGATGCTGTAATTGATGCAGTATGTGGTTTGGCATTGTCATGTTGGAAAGTGCAAGGTATTCCCCGAAAGAGATGTCATCTGGGTGGGAGCATATTCTGCTCTATAACCTGAATATTCCTTTCAGCATTGATAGTGCCCTTCCAGATGTGTAAGCTGCCCATGCTACACAAACTAATTTAACCCTATACCATCAGAAATGCAGACTCTTTAGTCAGAATGACATGGCATCTCTGATTACCATAAAGAACTTGAAATTTTGATTTGTCTGACCACTGAACAGTTTTCCACTTTGCCAATGTCTATTTTTAAAGAGCCTTGAACCAGAGAAGACGTCCGCACTTCTGGATCTCGTTTAGATGCAGCTTATTCTTTGAACTAGTGTTTTATCTGGCAATGGTCGATTGTGTTTACAGATAATGTTCTCTGGAAATATTCCTGAAACCATTTTGTGATTTCCAATAAAAGGCCTGCCTGTATGTGATGCAGTGCATTCCAAGTGCTCGGAGATCACGGGCACCCAGTATAGTTTCCTGCCCTTGACTCTTCCGCACATTGATTATTTCAGATTCTGTGAATCTTTTGATGATATTATGCACTGCAGATGATATTTTCAAACTCTTTGCAATTTTACACTGTCGAACTCCTTTCTGATTTCGCTCTACGATTTGTCGGTGCAGAATTAGGGGGTTTAGTGTTCCTCTTTCCATTTTTATTCTGACAGCCACTGCTATGTTGTCTATGTTCTATCAGTTTTGACAATAGTAAATTATCGCATTACATTTTTGTTTACAGTTTGTACTTTTTCTCAACTTTTTTCGAATCGGGTTTGTATGTGTGTGTATTTGTTTTAGAGATTGGCCCTGTTTCCATCACCAATGACCCAAAACAGTTTCAACACGATATTCAGGAGCTCTTTGTCCAGGTTAGGACACTTTTAATTACTGTGTGTGTATGTGTATTTACATTTTGAACACAGAGGTATTGCATGTTTGTCTAATTTCTCATGTCTTTATAACTGTCTAAAAGTGTAAGTGTATGTGTTTGCATTTTCAGGGAGGGGGTGATTGTCCTGAGATGAGTGTTGGAGCGATACACACTGCTCTGGATGTTTCTCTTCCTGGATCATTTATTTACGTTTTCACAGATGCTCGAGCAAAAGATTACAGACGTAAGCAGGAGGTGCTTCAGCTGTTGCAGGTCCAGCAGTCTCAGGTAACTGCTCAGCATCATAGAATACTTGTAGCTCCTAGAGAGTCATGGTGAAAACACACAAATTGTGTGTGTGTTTGTGTATGTGTGTATGTATGTGTGTAGGTTGTGTTTGTGTTAACAGGGGATTGTGGTGATCGCTCAAAACCAGGTTACAGAGTGTATGAAGAAATTGCAGCCACAAGCTCCGGACAAATCTTTCACCTGGACAAACGTCAAGTTAATGAGGTACAACACACACACGCACACACAAGTTCTCCTACTTACATAATAAACAGAGAGGTCTGTAATTTTCATCATGGGTTTCACTTCAACTATGAGACAAAATGGGGAAAAAATGCAGGTAAGTATGCAAATAATATAAATAAGTATTTGTGCACCCACAAACAAGCTGGATTTCTGTCTCTCACAGACATGTAATCTCTTCTTTAAGAAGGTCTTCTGTCCTCTAGTCATTACCCGTATTAATGACACCTGTTTGACTTTGTAGTTTGTATAAAAGACACCTGTCCACAGCCCCAAACAGTCAGACACCAAACAGCTTTTGAAGGACACCACGAAGAAGATTGTAGACCTGCATCAGGCTGGGAAGAGTGAATCTACAATAGATAGGTTGTTGTGAATAAATCATCTGTGTAAGCAATTGTAAGAATATGGAAGACATACAAGACCATTGAGAATCTCCCTTGAGCTGGGGCCCCATGAAAGATCTCATCCTGTCGGAATCCAGAGGGACTTGATGAATGATCCGCAGAGAGCATATGGATAGTTTAGAAGAATGAAACCGAAATAGACATTTTTGGCAAAAAATCAATTCGTCGTATTTCAAAAAAAAAAAAAAAAAATCTAAATCAAATTTTATTTGTCACATACACAGTAATACACAGTATAACCTGTAGTAAAATGCTTTTTCGACAGTCTGTCCACATCAAAGCTATTAATAAAGATGAAATCTATTTAAAAATATATAGAAAAGATATGTATAAAAGAGACAAATAAGTAAAAAAAAATAAAATATAAATATATGAAAATATAGAAAACCAGAATATACAGAATAGATTTTATATATGTGTATATATATATATATATATATTCTTCTTCTTTCAGCCTCTCCCTTTTATCAGGGGTTGCCACAGCGTGTCAGTCTTTTCCACCTCA
>JAOUQT010014368.1:0-12040 GCA_025769995.1 Xyliphius kryptos | reverse complement strand
AAAAAGATTTAAACCTACATGTCCCTGTGTGAAAAAGTTTTGCTCCCTAAACATAATAACTGGTTGGGCCCCCCTTAGCAGCAACAACTGCAACCCAGTGTTTGCGATAACTTGCAGTGAGTCTTTTACAGTGCACTGGAGGAATCTTGTCCTATTCATCTTTGCAGAATTGTTCTAATTCAGTTACTTTAGAGTGTTTTCGAGCATGAATGGCCTTTTTAAGGTCATACCACAGCATCTCAATAGGATTCAGTACAGGACTTTCACTAGGCCACTCCAAAGTCTTCATTTTTGGACTTGCTGTTGTGTTTTGGATCATTGTCCTAATGCAGAACCCAAGTTCGTTTCAGCTTGAGGTCACGAACAGATGTTTGGAAATTCTCCTTCAGGCTCTTTTGGTAGACAGCAAAATTCATAGTTCCATTTATCACAACAATTCAAAACAGCCCCAGACCATCACACTAAATAAATAATGAGACGAGCTTTAATGTTCTTTTTTGCTCAGCAGTGGTTTTCTTTGTCCTTAACAGAGGCAAGTGAGGCCTGCAGTTCTTTGGACGTTGTTGTGGGGTATTTTGTGACCTCTTGGTTGAGTCGTCGTTGCACTCTTGCGGTAATTTTGGGCTCGGAGGAAAATCCTGGGAAAGTTCACCACTGTTCCATGTCTTTGCCATTTGTGGATAATGGCTCTCACTGTGGTTCGCTGGATTCCAAAAACTTTGAAAATGGCTTTATAACCCTTTATAACCATTTCCAGAATGAGCTATCTCAATTTCTTTCTCAATTGTTCCCGAAATTCTTTAAGGATATTTTAATGGACTTTACTTTGTCAGGCAGGTCCTATTTACGTGATGTCTTGATTGTGAACATATAATAATCAGGCCTGGGTTTGGCTGCAGACAATGTACTCAGGTGTTATAAACCAGTTATAGTATGTTTTAACAAGGGGGCAATCACTTTTTCACACAGGGCTATAAAGGTTTGAATCTTTTATTTACATCTTTATAAACATCTTTATTTACAAATTACATTTTGTGTTTTCTCTTGTGTATTTAAATTGGTTAGATGTTCTGAAACACTTAAGTGTGACAAACATAAAAAACAGGAAATAAGGAAGGGGCAAACACTTTTTCACACCCCTGTATATATCTAATTCTCTATCATGGTCACTGTGGTGGGAGGGAGGGTACAGGATGTTGGGCACGCGCGCACACGCATGCACACACACAACTATATAGGGGCAAAAACTATATGGAGCAAACAATTTACCATTAATCCATGTTTTGGGATTGTGGGAGGAACTCAGAGAAAACCCATTTTGACACAGGAAACTCCACCCAGATTGGGGTTCAAACCTGGATTCCCAGCGCTGAATGGCAAACATGCTACCCACTAAGCCACTGTGTACCCTATATACGTGTGTGTCTGTGTGTGTGTGTTTAATAAATGCAGACACACAAGTAGTCACACCTTGTTTCTAACTCAGGTTATTTATTGGGAGGACATGTGATCCGCTTGTTCCGTGGACATGATGAAACTCTGACCATACCAGGAGCTGACCAGTCATCTGAACAGCAGAGGTGAAATCATCAAATGCTAGCTTTAAAAACTTTTTTAGGTGCAGATTTTATTTTGTAATAGGAAATAAATTGGATTGGAATATGTGTAGTTAAGTCTTCTGCCCTCACAGGCTGGTGAACTATGAGACAGGAAAAGGAGGGTCTAGAGCCAGGTCTCTGTGGAGACTAGAACCCCTTCGCATCAGGTGATCTACTCTTGCAATCACACATGAACAAATATACAGAGGGATGCGTACTCTGAAATTGAGAAAAACATCTCTGAGCTGTTGCTTGTAATTTTGCATGATTAATACTCTCACTAAGGAGTGTAATCACTTTTGTTGTCAGTAGTTTAGACAATAAACTATGTATATTGAGTTATTTTGTGGGAGGGGAATACATTTGCACTGTTATATGAGCTGCACACAGACAACTTTTCATTGTGTCAAAGTTTCATTTTGTCAGTGTTGTCCCATGAGAAGATGTATCTAAATATTTGCAGAAATGTGATGGGTGTTCTCACTATTGTAACTGTTCTCCGCTTCTTGTTGTGCCTAACATCTCTTTCCTGTAATTCATTCACCATAATGCGTGCCCTCTCATACCTTTTATCAAATGGTTACAAACACACTATAATAAAAAAAAAAATTGATTAATGAATAAGTTTACTGAGAACAAGATCATAAAAAGAATTAAATAAAAATATGGGCACAATGCAATGCTGAGTGTATTTACAGGACTTTCCCATAATTTATTCACAATAATTCACAACCCAGAGTGCCTTATTGCATTTATAAATCGAATACAAACATACTTCATTAAAAAATCAAGGTTTGATTCATAAATGCATTTATTGCAAACAAAACACTAAAAAAATGACCCTCCACAATGTAATCAAGTACAGTTTTTTAAATGATTCCATTTCTCTAACAATCAAATACTGCCATCTACTCACCGTATTACCAAATTTAGTTTATTAGAAACACGGGAAAATAATGTATGTCAAGCATTGATACAAATGTGTCAGAAGTGTGCATTATTGTCAATACTGTCACGCCTGGAGAAAGTTTTTTTTTTATAGTTGGGAATAACTAAATTATCCCATTTGACTAAAAATTTTAATATTTTGGTTATTTATAAGAATCGGTTGTCCATTAAACTCTTTTAGTTTTGATAATCAGCAGTTTGCATTTTTACATTTCTTATGTCCCACAGCTGGAGTGGAAGCCATATTCGATGGGGTCAACCCTTTCGTCTGCGACATCTTTCTACTGGTCAATACCTAGGTCAGACGGAGGATCGCGGACTTGTGCTACTCAACAGAGAAAAGTCTGACACCACTGCCACGGCATTCTGCTTCAGAGCAAGCAAGGTTCATTTCAACTTGTCACCTTATTTATTTAAAGCTCCTCCCATTGAGTCATCTCAATAATTCATTCTGTGCAGTGAATCTATGATTTACTGCCAGACACACGGACACTGCCTTATACCCAGAGTCACAGTGACTTATATTTCCATAGAGCTCACAGACATTAATCCTGAGAATATTAATTCATCTTTATCAATCTTCATTTGCAATGCCTTGTGATTACAAGTTGTAGGGCTGGAAGGTCACTTGCTTGCCTTTCCTGCTCTTGATTTATTTATTCTGAATAACTTTGGCCTTTCGTATTTGCAAATTGCTGTCCATTCATTTCCAATACGTCTGAGATATGTTGAAATGTGGCAATCAGACAGAGCACAAGGAGTGCATTAATTTTTGTTTTCTGTGTCCTTGTAGGAGAAAGTGGACTCTGGCCCAAAGAGGGACATAGAAGGCATGGGGGTGGCTGAGATCAAGTATGGTGATTCTGTCTGCTTCATCATGCATGTTGCTTCTGGATTATGGCTGTCCTACCAGGCCCCTGATGCTAAATCTTCTCGGCTGGGCCCTCTGAAGAGACGGGTGAGGAAAACATAAACATGTTTCCGGTTCCTCTGTGGAAAATCATAGAGACCAACATGTTCACTCACACATTGACACCTGACTCAGTTTGGTTTCTTTGATTCAACAACTAGCAGAATTTTAGCCCTTGGGAAAAAATCAAATCCATGCAGACATGGGAAATACAAGCAGACTCAATTTTGGCCACTATACCTCCTGGTACATTTAAAAAATTTAATTCAGTAAGCATAAGATTACCTATTATCCCGCAAGAAAAAAAAAAATTGATATCAAAAAACAGTGAGAAATAAAGATGCAAGCATATATACATTCATCACATCATCCTTTTTATACATGCCCTACTCCAAGCTGTATAGGCTTAAAAGCCAAGTGATTTGCATCTCTGTAATGAGAAGTAATTAGCCATAGAACTTTGTGAAACCGAGAAATCGAACCGAGAACTTTGCAGGCTAGTTCCTTAAACACAAGACTACGAATGTTTCAAAAGAAAAAATCTTGTCCGTTCTGAAGTAACTTCTTATCTCGTCATCTTCCACTTGATCCTATACTAGGGATTAGACCCACAGAAGAGTTCCCCATGCCCATTCAGTGGAGCACGCCTCAGGTGCCAAGCAGGTACACCCAAGAAAGGGTGCGAGTCTGTTGCTGGGCACACATTCACGTAGACATACACACACTTTACAGGGACTTTTGGACTGTGGGAGGAAACCGAAAATCTTGGATGAAACCCACACGGACAAGAAGTACAACAAACTCTACCCAGGTCGTAATTTGGACCTGGATCCCTAGTGTTGAGAGGTGAACGTGCAATCTACTAAGCAACTGTCACCCTCTAAAGTACATTTTATGGCTAAAGTTTAAAGGTATAACAAATACGACCAAAACAAAAAGGAAGTGCTAAACAAATGATTATAAAATCTATTTTTTAAATGTATTGTTAATAATGTATGTGGTGGGAATGGTGGTGGGTGCTTTCATCTCTAACATAAACATAAGTCAGTCCTGAACTTTTGGTTAAGGAACCAGCCTTGCGACTTCAAGGTCCCCGGTTCGATTCCTGGTCCCACAAAATACTATAGCTGTTGTGCGCTTAGGCAAGGCACCTAAACCCAATTGCTCCCTGGGCGGCATATACAAGGGCGCCCGCCAGTCCGGACACGTGTGTTTACTTCACTCAATGTGTATGTGTGTCTTTTTCTGCATGGATTAGTTAAATATAAAGGACACATTCCCCTGTGTATAAGCACAATAGGATAAAATAGATCACTTATCTTAAAGGTCATGGACTCTGTTCTTTTTTTGGGTCTTTTCTGTAAGGAGTCTGCATGTACTTTTGTGAATGTGTGTTTCTAAAGGCAAACTGGGCAACCAAATAAAAAACTGCTTGATGTAGTTTACAGTTCATTAGTTCGGTGCTTTCGGGTCCATTGATGTTAATTTTGGAATTTTTGCATGTCCCAGATAAGGCAACCAAATCTGTAGTACCTTTCTAGTGCTGAGGCTCCATGTTCGATTCTAGGATGATGTTCAGGATCAACAGCAGCTCTGCACCCAACCACTTGGACTATTCAACTTGTCACACAATATAAGACGTACAAGATATACAATTAACATTTACTTTAATGAAAGGAATTTAAACCCTAGTTTGTAACAAAAGAGGGAATTTTGTAGACTGTCAGCAAACAGCAGAGTTCAGTAATTTTCCCTCTCTAACACGCTGGGGAAATCACAAAAGTAAGCTGAAATTTGGCTTCTCTCCTAAAATAGATTAACCTTTTGGAAAATGTAACCTTTTAACCAAAAGTTTTGTCTTGTTAAAGTAAAATGCCATTTTACTTTATTTTATATGAAATGCACAACAAACATTTTTGTCTTTTATTTGTAACTGATTCAACTAAACAAAATTAATAAGGCTTGAAGAATGCACTTATATTACATAGATGTTTATATTTATAAATTGTTCTAACAATTTGACATGAGGCTTTATAACACAAATGACATAATGCATTATAATATGAACGTATTTAAACTTTTGATTCTTTGAATGTTTAGACATTCTTACTTAAAACAAGATGCCTATACTTTACTTGACGTCTGTTAAGAGCATTTATAAGCTTTTATAAGTCATTATGTACTACTATGTATGCAGTCTCTTACACGTATAAAATATTCATAATTCTTTATAATACTTGTTATAAACCTTATATATGTTAATGTCCATAGCTGTACATAACCACACTCATAAAGTGTTTTAAGAACATGCCACAAGGCTTTATAACATAAAGTGACATTATACATAATATATATTAACTGTTTATCAACTTATAAACCTCCAAAGAATCAAAAGTTTAAATAGTTATTTATAAGTTATGATGCATTGTTACTTTGTGTTAGAAAGCTTTATGTCAAACTGTTAAAACAGTTTACATTAACAAAGGCTTATGACAAATGTTATGGATAAGTGTTATGGATACTTTATAAAGCTTTATGTATGCACTTATAATGCATTATGAATACTGAATTCATAGAAAATGTTACCGAGGTAATTAATGACCACACTTTATGTCTGTAAAGTGAGCTTATAAGCTTTTATAAACAGTTATGAGCACTTATTAAGTAATTTTCAGGCAAAGTACTCATTAAGCACTAACGTTATAAAGCTTTTTGTTAATGGTCTCCATAACAGGTCAATGAACAGTTAAATATAATTTATAATGCATTATGTCACTTTTTGTTGGACATGTTCTTATAATAGTTTATTTGTTAGTTATTAGTTATTTGTCATTAAATAGATTTTGACAATTATATAAACCATTAGTACACTTTATAAAGCTTTATAAATGTGTCAATAATGCATTGTGTATATCCGATTTATGCAAAATGTTCCCTAAATTTCAGAAGAGTAAATGAAGAGTTTCATATGTTTTAGTTTTTCTAAGGTGTCTGTAATAACAAATCAGTGTTTAAACATGAGTAAAAGTAGACCTAGGCACTTGATTAGAAACACAGATAGTTTAAGGTGTCTTTTGATTTTTTTTTTTTATTATTCTACTCATCCCCAATGTGCACAGCAGTCAAAATGATTGATCTGAACATTACCTGTATGAGAATAATTTTATACAGTGCACTGCATGATTGACTAATAAAATGAAAAGTCTGTGTTCAAGTGTTCCTAATAAAGTGCACAGTGATAACAGAACTTCTATTAGTCTTCAAGCTTTAACATAACATAAACAATATTCTGTACGTGTATTCACTTAATGGAGCCAATGTGTCTCTTGCACACAGGCTTTCCTTTATCCAGAGGGCCATATGGACGATGGATTGATTCTACAGCTCTGCCAGCATGAGGAATCCCGAGCAGCTCGCATCATTCGTAACACCACACAGCTCTTCACCCAGTTTATCAGGTACCAGCTTTTATTTTATTAGTCTGTAATTTAATTTACCTATCTGATAGATGCTGGCATATCAAAAAATGCATGTATGCATATTCGTTAAATACCTGTCAAATTCAACGATTTTCTAAGTTAATAAAGACAAGGTGTCCTCACATTTTATGCACAGTAACAATATATTAGCTCTATTAACCACATTGGGGGGAGGGGAGGTACAGAAACATGTTCACTGCAAGAAATTCTATCTTAACAAGTCAGACAATGTTAATGTGTAACAAATTTTAAATTGATTTATGAGAAAGATAAATGATCTTTTCTTCAGAAACTGCATGCATTACTGTGAATAAGTCATGGGAAATAGGTGGTGTTGGGCACAACGCGAAGCAGAATAAAGTTACACCTCTTTCCCATGATTTATTCACTATAATGCATGACCTCGAAAGCCATATTGCTTTGGTTATGATGGTTACAAACACACTATAATAAAAAACAAGGTTTAATTCATGAATGTGTTTAATGAAATCAAAATCACTAATAATCTGGTGTTCCGCGACATCATCTAGTCCGGTTTTGAAAACGAACGCTGATCGCTGAGTATAAGGTTTCCGGTCTCTTTGACAATCAAATACTAGCATCTAGTGGCCAAATTACAGAACGCCATTTATAAAAAAAACATCGAGAAAATAATGTATTGTATGTAACTCATTGATACGTATGTGAAGGGGTCAAAGGTGTGCATTATTGTCAATGATGTCGTGACTGGTCAAACGGCTCAGTCAATCAGATTTAAAGACCAAAACTACCTGTTTTATTATTATGTTCACTGCAGTGATTCGTTTTTTTCGCACAGCAAACTTTTGGGCTTCTTTCTCTGACCTCTCACAGTCTTAAAAACGTATTGCCAATACTAAATAACCCTTGTGTAAATGTGTGCATTAATGTGTTTGTCTGTGTGTTTGACCTGCTTTGGGCTGGTGACATGCCCCCCAAGCCACCCAATACCTCATGGGGACTGTTTGCTCCAGCTCCCTCCATGACCCCAATCAGTATAAGCAGATTGAAAAATGAACAAGTGATTGCCCTTTAAGCAAGGGTGTTCTAAACCTCCAGTTAATGCTGTACAGCAGGAATAAGCCATCAGATTCCATAAAGAACTACATAAGGACCACAGTCACTTCACTGTTTTTATTAGTAGACTAATTATGTAGCTAGGAAAAGGCTGATTAACACAACATGAAGAAATAGTTATAGCTTATATTTTCTAATTATAAGTAGTATATAAACATGTTTATATAGCTTAATGTTTTGCCTTTTTAGACTGATGTAGGTTTTTAGTGTATAATAATGTTCAGATATTAAAATTAAAGCAACATAAAATAGGTAAAATGGTCCCATACATGCTAGGTTGGAACACACCTGTGAACTTTGGTAGTTAGTTTTCTAGCAAATGTGTTTTTAATGCAGTATCTCATTATTGTAAAACAGGTAGTTCCTGTCCTGGCATCTGTTTAGCTGAGCTGTTTCTCACATTTGTATCAAATGTGATTTAAAATCATAAAATATAGTTTAACATAAATGGCAAATTTCTTCCTGATGAGCACTTGGCCTGTTTTTTTTTTTTTTAATTTTACATTCCATTTTTTGATCATTAGAGAAATCAGTATCCTGTTACTCAGCAATCAGATTTCGCTTTAAAAAACAGACTAAATTACTTTGAATAAAACCAGTTTATTAACGTTTATTTAACTTTTAATAAACACATTTATGAATCAAACCATGTTTTTTTATTACTGTGTGTTTGTAACCATTTTATGAAAGCAATAAGGCACTTAACGTTGTGCATTATTGTGAATAAATCTCAAATGTAACTATTCTGTACAGTACTGTCGTGACAAATAACACAACTTTCCAGTGATTTATTAATTTTTGGCTATTATAATGTCTCAAAAGGCCAAATATAGTTATTGGAAAATCATTTTCTAACAAAATTTATATCAAGCATTCACTTTAATATGCTTTTGAAAAGGATTAAAAGCTAATAAAAAATATAACTGATGAAAGACTTTGAATAAATGCCCAAGGAGGATACATGCATCTGATAAAGTGATGAAGTGATCTATTTGCCAACTGTGCTTACACACAGAGGAATTTGTCCTCTACATTTAACTCATCCGTGCAGTGAAACACATACACACACTAATGAAGTGAGCACACATGCCCAGAGCAGTGGGCAAACTTGTATACAGTGCCCAGGGAGCATTTGGGCTTAGGTGCCTTGCTTAAAAGCTCTTTAGCCATCGTACTTTAATCGAACCGGAGATCTTTAGGTTGCAAGTCTGGTTCCTTATCTACAAATCTACAAATAACTACGACCTGGATATCAAAATAGTTTTGACTACTGCATTCGTGAACTTCAAATCAATTAGACAGTTTGGCTGTCTGATTGCAGGGGCCTGGATGATCTTAATGGAGAAAAGGCAGCAGAGGTGAGTTTACCTGTGGAAGAGTTACTGCAGACTTTGAACGACCTGATCACCTACTTTCAGCAGCCTGATTTTGAGCTGGAGCATGAGGAGAAGCAGAGGCAGCTCCGCTCGCTCATCAAACGCCAGGATCTCTTTAAAGAAGAGGTGAGCTCCGCAAAGTGCAGCTTGATGTCTTACCATTCAGTCTGTCTTTCAATTGTGTTCATCATGTGATTTAAAATTTAACAGAGCTACACAGATTTTGCATTTGCATAAGAAGTAAGGCTTTTAATAAGTAAATTTAAATTAATGTTTATTAATAATTATTCCTTACTGCATGTCCTATATTTTCTATGTTGTTTAATAAGATCCATTAACTTTAAACTTGATTAATGCATAGTGGCCTCACTCTAAAGCTGTCTGAAAAATAATAAGTGTTGTGCTATTTTACATCTGCAAGCACGATGCTTCTGGATCATTAATTAAGCACAGATACTGTCTTGTTAACAGAATATGGTTGTAAATAGGCTGCATAAAATTAAAAAGAAGCTTTTGCAAATTGTATTAGTCCCCTGTTGGTTTCCCGTTCTCTCTTAGTCAGGAGATATTTGGGTAGTGCATCATTCATTGTCAGTTCTGCAGTGACACTGATCCGGTGAGGGTGTTTTAGTGTAGCAGTGCTGCTGTAGTTTCATATAAACAACTCAGTAACTGTTCTGTGATGGTAGTATTGGGGACCCATACAACAGAGTAAAGGAGATGTACACAGTATGTACAGTAGTCCAAAAACATGGACTAAAAACTCTGTAATTGTAGAACAACTAAGTCTACCTTTACGGTAAGTAAAATTAATACAATGTACATTAAATGGAACAAAAGGAAGTGTGCCCAAACTTGAGAGAGAGCGTGAAAATATTTATAGTAATGGGAAAAAAATGTGAAATGGTTAGTCAAAAAACATGTTAAAATTGTCCAAATTTAAATCTTAATTTAAAATACATTATAAAGATTGGCAGGAAACTGACATTTATATGTTTAATTTTAGGGAATGCTCACATTGGTCTCCATTTGCATTGACCGGCTGAACATGTACAACAGTGCTGCTGAGTTTGAGGAGTTTGCAGGCGAGGAGGCTGGGGAAGCCTGGAAGGACATTCTTAATCTCCTCTATGAGCTGCTAGGTAACACCAACGTGTTAAACACATGCGCACATGCAATCTTTTTCAATCTCTCCTTTTCTCACATTCATGCTCTTCTCTTTCTTTCTCTCTCTCTCTCTCGCACACACACACACACACACACACCTTTGTGAAGTTGTATTGACAGTATATTGTTATTTTGGGGACAGAATAATGGATTTGAAATGATACAGTGATGTTTAAGGTCAAAGATGTCAGCTCTTACAAGAATGCATTTACATTTATATTGGTTGAAAAAATAATAACAACATAGTTTTTTTTATATAGATGGCCTCTCTTCAGGGTTGATGCTTTGCCATTTATGAAATAAGGTTATTTTCAGTTGCAGCTTGTTTCACTGGTGCCTAAGCAAGTGGCCTCTATATTTTGTAACTGATATGTTAGTATGAACTATATACACTATATTACCAAAAGTATTTACTCACTTGCCTTGACTCAAATATATGCTTTATTGACATCCCATTCCTAATCCATAGGGTTTAATATGACGTCTGTCAACCCTTTGCAGCTAAAACAGCTTCCGCTCTAATTCCTTCCAAAAATGTTCTATTGGGTAGAGGTCAGGACTTTGTGCAGGCCAGTCAAATTCATCCACACCAGACTGTCTCATACATGTCTTTATGGACCTTGCTTTGTGCATTCGTGCACAGTCATGCTGGAAGAGTTGGGAGCATGGAATTGTCCAAAATGTCTTGGTATGCTAAAGCATTCAGAGTTACTTTACAGCACTACATCCGAAGATTTGTATTGCACTTAATTTATGGCTTAGGTGCACCTGCTCGACCATGGAAACCCATTCCATGAAGCCCACTGTGCACTGTTCTGGATGTCTGTAGTAATTGACTGCAGAAAGTTGGTGACCTCTTTTCACTATGCACGTCAGCATCATCTGACCGCTCCATTGTAAGTTTACGTGGCCTACCACTTGGTGGCTGAGTTTCTGTTGTTCCCAAACATTTTTATTTTCTTATAATACAGCTGAATGTTGACTGTGGAATATTTAGGAGGCAGGAAATTTCACAACTGCATTTGTTGCACTTGTAGCATCTTATTAAAGTTCCACGCTGGATTTCACTAAGCCCCTGAGAGCAATCCATTCTTTCACAAATGTTTGTAAAAACAGTCTGCTTGCCTAGGTGCTTGATTTTATACGTATTTGGCCATGGAAGTAATTGGACCACCTGATTCTGGTCATTTGGATGGGTAAGCAAATACTTTTCACAATATATAGGGTGGGCCATGAGTATAAAATAAATGGGGTTGCTGATATCACCTTACCGTTTGTGGCATATTAGTACATGGGAGGGGGAAAACTTGGTGATGCCATTTTGGATTCATCTTTACTTTTTTCAAAGGGAAGGGGGTCGTGTGACGTTAAACACAGAGAATTGCACAAGAAAAATAATGGTGTGCTAATTAATGTAGATTTCAATCAAGTTATTGACACATTTGTGACATGGGGCAACGACTGTAA
>JAOUQT010014352.1:0-12041 GCA_025769995.1 Xyliphius kryptos | reverse complement strand
ACTTTAAGTACTACGTTAGTTACGAAGGCTTTCGGGAAACGTTCGTAATTTTAAGAATGTTCTTAAGTATGAAGTTATGAAGTACTTAGCGTTACGAACGTTTTGGGAAACGCACCCCAGATTAATAGACCGGAACTACCCATTTTATAAGAATAATTTACGCGTCTGAAAAATGTGTTCACTCTTTATAACCAGGAACAGCACATGCCGCGATCTAGCACGATCTAGCACAGCATTTCCACTCACCAGCACATTTATTTCATTGTATTTTAAAGTTATGTGTGAATAAAGCTTGTTGTTGTGCTTGAAATCCTGTCTCCTTACCTCATTTAGGAGGATAAATAAAATGATTTAAGGTTAAGATGTTAACTTCTTCTTAGGTACTTACCACATTGTTGACTAAGGTCTGCACTTGGATGTATGTGTCATTCCTAAGGTTAAAATTTTCTGTCATGCTTATATTACTGATACTGAAACTAAAGATTACTGCATAACTGGTGTCTGAAAGTCCTATGAAATATAAAAAGCCTTGTAAGCATCATTAAAAAAGACACAATATCACATGAATATAAAAAGTAGTCATAATGTAGTTAGTAAAGTATCCTTACTTTCATATGAGACATTTTTCACTGTCACACCATCACTGATGTTTACGCCTCGGGAGTTTAATAGAATTGTTACAGCATCCATGACTACATTTTCACTAAGTACTGGAGAAGAGGAATTGAACACAAGTCTGGCCTGCACCACAGCCACACCACGTCTAAAAAGAAAATCAGATAGATACTTCTAACACAACATATGAGTAAATTGCATGTTTTAAAATAGTGGATAAAAAACATACATTACAGCTGGATAGGCCCCAGAAGTTAAAACCAGGTTGTTGTTTTTTGTTGATGAAATAACTGGAAATTCAGTTGTATCATTCCCGGCAGGTAAGACTGCAGGAGTTTTCATATATGTCGTTTCTAAATATGCTGTAGTTTGATTGCCTGATGTTGTGTCCAATAATTTTGAAGACTTCACAATAGAAGTAGGACTAGACCTTGTAGGTGCCTGGGGTCTTTTTTCTTCAGATGTGGCAGTCATTGATGCGGTTGAACCCGCGCTGTATAGTCCATTGGTTTGTGGTGATGTTGAAGTGATGGCAAGATTGCTGGGTTTTGATTGTAGTGTTGCGTTTTCTATGTTCCTTGCCGTCTTTGGGATGTTTTCTGTGATTGTAAGAGATTCTTTTGTAATGGATGAGGCAGATATATTTAAAGCTGCTGTTTGTGACTGTAATGTTAATGGTATTACTGCAGCGGTCTCTTTTTTAGTTAAAGTTTTTCCTGTAACTGTGAATGCAGAAATTTGCTTCTCAGACTGTGTAGTATGTGCAGTAATTGCTGGTTTTGTTGCTGATGCTAATGTATCGTTTATTATTGTAGTTGAGTTAGTCATTCCAGGTACTTGAGGAGTCGGTGTATTTAACAGGTTTTTCATTGTAATTGCTGTGGTTCCAGTTTTATATCCAAATGTAGTTAATAATTTTACATTATTCTCAGACGATAATACTGCCTTAGAAGTAGTAGATAAAATCACTGGTCGTATCGATGACGTCATTGTATACAAATTTAATTCTGTGATTTTGCTATTTGTTGAAATGTTTGTTTCTGGTACAGTAAAATTAATTAAGTTTGTGAAAAATGATGGTTTTAATGCTGTAGCAGTTGTTATTTTCCCTTTTATTGACACCGGTAATTTAGATGGACTGGTTAGTACTAGACTAGATAATGAAATATTTGTTAGCGTTGTATTCTGTTTGGCTGTAGTCTGTAGTGTTGATATGTTAAATCTTGTGGTTGATGTAAGTGTAATGGGTAAAAATTTGATACCAGAATTTGTGGTTGGAATTGTTTCTCCTTTCGTGGTTAATGGGAACACAGTGTTTATCGCTGATGATTTTATTAATGGTATTAATGATGAGAGGGAAGTTGATGTATTTATTGTTGTTTTGTTAATAATTATTGGACTTTTGGATTTTGAGGATACTGTTAAGACTGTTTTTAATAATTTTATAGCTGTGGTTAGGTATGTGGTATTTGAAGATGCTTTTGGTTTACTAGTTGTAGAATTACGTGTGACCAACATGGACGTGTACATAATTTCTGATAATGGAATGGTAGTTGTTGAAAATGAGTTTATTGTTCTAGGTAACATTGGTAGATTTGTTGCTGATTCAGGCTTTATTGTAGATATTGCAACTTCTATTGGAGCACTATTGGTTATCAATTTTATAGTTTTTGGAGTATGTATTGTGGTAGTATAGGAATCTTCTGTCAGTTGTCTTGTGGTTGCATTTGTGGTCATATTTGACTGTGTTTCAGAAGTAAAATTTGATGGTGGTTTACTTGTAATACTTGATAATGTGTATTGGCCTGTTTTTATTGTAGATATTACAACTTCTATTGGAGCACTATTGGCTGTAATGTTGGCTGCAGTTGTTTTATCAGTTGTGGATGCAGTATAATTGTAATCCACTTTTCCTGACATGGAAGCCATTGAAAGTGTCATTGTGGTTGTACTTGGTGGAGGTTCAGCTGTTAATTTACCCAGTGTGGTATTAAATGTAAATATATTTTTTTTTATTTCTGGAGTATGTGTTGTGGTAGAATATGAATTAGCTGTTAATTGCCTTGTAGCTGCAAATGTGGTCACATTTGACTGTGTTTCAGTTGTAAAATTTAAAGTTATTTTTTGGGATGCTGTTGCTGGCTCTATGGATCTTAAATTGTGTATTGTAGAATTGTAAACTAATGCTGATGAAACTGTGGCATCTAACGGTGTAGCTATGGTTGTATTTATTGTTGCTGCATTTAAAATGTTTTGCATTGTAGTTGTATATATTTTAGTTTTTTCAGTTGTTGGATCATGTGATGTAAATGTACTAACATTTGTAGATATTGTTGATGGCATAACTGTTAAGGGTGCATAGTGTGTTGTGAAGGTATAAGATGGAATTGTAGCTGTTAAATTTGCAGTAATGGATGAATGTGTTTGTGGTTTACCTGTATTGGTCAATGATGTTGGATAAGAAGCTGTTACTGGCGCTGTGGAGTATGAAGTTGTTGTTGAATTTGTTGTTTCATCACTTGTACTATTCAGTGTCGTAGTATTAGATGTTGCTTCTGTAATTCTTTTTTGCATTGTAAATGCATTGGTATTTGTAAATTTTGTTGTCAACATTGGAGTTGTTAAGAGTTTTTTTGCAGTTGTATTTGAGGGTTGTACTATTGTAATATTTAAAAGATTGGAATAAGATGATGTTAACTCTGTTGTAGTTGTTAAGGGTGCTCTTAATTTGTTTGTCAATGTAGTAGCTGTTGATGGTAAACTTGTGGTTAAAGTTGGAGGTGTTAAAGTTGTAAAGGTTGAGCGTAAAGTAAACATTGCATATGCTGTCTCTTTGGGTGTTGCTATAGTTGCCATTGATTGTATTGACGTGGTTGAGTTGTCATTTGTGATTGCATTTGTTGACTGTTTAGTTGTGGTGTTTAAGGGTGTAGTGTGGGTAATATTATTACTGAAATCTTCTGGTGATGAAATAGTTGCAGGTGAGGGTGAAGTTATTGTGATATTTGTATTTGTTAACCTACTTTCACTGTGTGTTATCAATTCTGTAGTGTTGATATTTAGTGTTAATTGCATTGCATCGGATACTGCACTTGTTGTTTCAGTGGTATTGTATTGAAATGTGGTAATAGATGTAGGTTGTTCATATGTTTCATTGTTTGCTATTAATGCTGTAGTATCAATATGTATTGTTGACTGCATTGTTACTGTCGAAGATAAAGTCATGGTTATATTTCTTGGTGATCCAGGTGTAGTATATTGGGATGTAGAAATTGATTTTGGTTGTACAGATGTGTCATTGTTTACCGTAGATGCTGTAGAATTAGTAGTTACTATTGATTGCGTCTTCACTGTTGGAGGTGAATTTATTGTTATATTAGTTGACACAGTTGTAGTATATTGAGATGTAATAATAGATGTCGGTTGTACAGATGTCTCATTATTTGTTGTATATGCTGTAGTATTAGATTTTAGTGATGACTGCATTGTTAAAGGTGAAGTCATGGTTATATTTGTTTGTGATTGAGGTGTAGTATATTGGGATATACTGATAGATGTTTGTGCTACAAATGTTTTATTGTTTGCAGTAGATGTTGTTGCATTAGTATTAAATGTTGATTGCATTGTTACTGTTGGAGATAATGTTAAGGATACGTATGTTGATGAATTGGATGAAATGATAGATGCTGGCTGTACAGATGTATCATTGTTTGTTGTAGATGCTGTAGTATTAGTAGTAAGTATTGACTGCAATGTCACTGTTGTAGGTGAATTTATTGGTATATTAGTTGATGCATTAGTTGTAGTGTTTTGAGACGTAGTAATAGGTGTTGGTTGTACAGATGTCTCATTGTTTGTTGTAGATGCTTTAGCATTATGTGATGACTGCATTGTTGAAGGTAGCGTCATCGTTATATTTGTTGGTGCTTCAGGTGTATTATTTTGGATTGCAGTAAATAATGTAGGCGCTGCTACAGTTATTTCATTGTTTGCTGTGGTATAACTGTTAAATGCTGATTGCATTGTTAGTGTTGAAGGTGAAGTTAGAGTTATATTTGTAGAAGAGTTAGTGGTGGTGTATTTGGATTTAGTAATAGATGTTGGTTGTACAGATGTCTCATTGTTTGCTGTAAATGCAGTTGTATTGGTATTTTCTGTTGAAAGCATTTTTATTGTTGAAGGTAAAGTCATACTTTGTGGTGCTTCAGGTGTATATTGGGATGTAATAATAGATTTTGGTGCTACAGTTGTTTCATTGTTTGCTGTAGCATTAGTATTAAATGCTGATTGCATTGTTACTGTTGAAAGTAAATTTAAGGTTACATTAGTTAATGAATTAGTTCTAGTGTGTTGAGATGCAGTAATCAATGTTGGTTGTACAAATGTCTCATTGTTTGCAGGTGCTGTAGTATTGGGATTTAATGTTGACTGCATAGTTACTGTTAACGATGAAGTCATGGTTATATTTGTTGGTGCTTCATGTGTAGTATTTTGAGATGTAGTAATGGATGTTGGTACTGAAGTTGTTTCATTGTTTGCTGTAGCATTAGTACTAAATGTTGATTGAATTGTTACTGTTGAAGGTAAAGTTAAGGTTATATTAGTTGAATTAGGTGTAGTGTATTGAGATGTAGTAATAGATGTTGGTTGCACAGATGTCTCATTGTTTGTAGATGCCGTAGTATTGGGATTTAGTGTTGACTGCATAGTTACTAAAGGTGAAATCATGGTTATATTATCTGATGATTCAGGTGTAGTATATCCTAATGTAGTAATATATGTGGGTTGTGCAGATGTTTCATTGTTTGCTGTCAAAGCTGTAGCATTAGTATAATATGTTGATAGCATTGTTACTGGTGATGCTCCTGTTATATTTGTTGAGGAATTACTTGTAGTGTACTGAGATGTCATAATGAATATCGTTGGTTCAACAGTTGTTTTATTGCTTGCTGTAGACTGCATTGTTACTGTTGTAGGTGGCGTTACAGTTGAATATTTCAATGAATTATCTGTAGTGTATTGGGCTGTAGCAATTGATGTTTGTTTTAAAGTTGTTTCATTAATTGTGGTAGGTGCTGTACAATTTGTATGTGGTGTTGACTGCATTGTTACTGTTATAGGTGAATTCATTGCTATATTTGTTGTTGCTTCTGTTTCGTTTACTGTAGATCCTGTAGTGTTAATATGATGCGTTGAAGGTGACGTTATGGTCATATTTGTTAATAAATTAGTTGTATTGTATTGGAATGTAGTAATAGATGTTGGTTCTAAAGTTGTTTCATTGATTGCTGTAGCATTATTATGTAGTGTTGACTCTATTGTTACTGTTGAAGGTAAAGCTTGAGCTGTAGTTGTTGTAATATATATAGTAATTGATGCTGGTTCTAAAGTTGTTTCATTGTTTGTTGCAGGTGTGGTAGCATTAGTATTTGATGTTGATTGCAATGTTACAGGTGAATGTGAAATTACAGTTATATTTGTTGTTGCTTCAGTTTTAGAGTATTGGGATTTAGTAAAAAATGTTGGATCAGCAGTTGTTTTATTATTTGCTGTAGATGCTGTAATATTAGTATCAGTATTTAATGTTAATTGCGTTGTGTCTTTTGAAGATAAAGTTACATCAGTATTTGTTGTTGTTTTTGTTGTACTGTATTCAGAAGTAGTAATGTATCTTGTTGGTTGTACAAGTGTGTTGTTGTTTAATGTAGCATCAGTAGTTGTTACTGTTGAGGTTGAAGTTTCTGTTATATTTTTTGATGCATTAGTTGCGGTGTACAAGGATATAGTAATGGATGTTGGTTCTAAACTTGTTTTATTCATTGTAGTAAGGGCTGTAGCATTAATATGTAGTGTTGACTGCATTGTTACTGTTAGAGGTGAAGTTACATCTGTATTTTTTGATGCAATAGATGCAGTGTATTGGTTTGTAGTAATAGATGTTTGTTCTAAAGTTGTTTTATTGATTGATGTAGATGCTGTAGCATTAGTATGTAGTGTTGACTGCATTGTTACTGTAAAAGGTAAAGTTACAGTCATATTTTTAAATAAATTAGTTGTAGTGTATTGGTTTGTAGTAATAGATGTTTGTTTTAAAGTTGTTTCATTGTTTGCTGTAGATGCATTAGTTGCGGTGTACAAGGATATAGTAATGGATGTTGGTTTTAAACTTGTTTTATACATTGTTGTAAGGGTTGTAGCATTAGTATGTAGTGGTGACTGCATTGTTACTGTGGAAGGTAAAGTTTCAGCTGTATTAGTTGGTACATCAGTTGTAGTATATTTCGATATAGTAATAGATGTTTGTTCTAAAGTTGTTTCATTGATTGCTGTAGATGCTGAAGCATTAGTATGCCGTGCTGACTGCACTGTTACTGTTGAAGGTGAAGTTACAGCCATATTTTTAGATGCATTAGTTGTAGTGTATTGGTTTGCAGTAATAGATGTTTGTTTTAAAGTTGTTTCATTGTTTGTTGTAGGGGCTGTAGCAATGATATGTAGTGTTGACTGAATTGTTACTGTTGAAGGTGAAGTTACAGCCATATCTTTTGATGCATTTGTTGTGGTGTATTTGGATGTGGTAAAAGATGTTGGTTCTGAAGTTGTTTCAGTTATTGTTGTAAGTGGTGTAGCATTAGTATTAAGCGTTGGTTGCTTTGTTACCCTTGATGAAGTTACAGCTGAGTTTGTGGATCCTTTAGTAGTACTGTATTTTGATGAAGTAATAGTTGTTGGTTCTGAACTTAATTCAGTTATTGCTGTGGATGCTCTAGTATTTGTATTGGGTGATGCATTAGTTTCAGCGTATTCGGATGTAGTAAAAGGTGTTGGTACTAAAGTTGTTTTATTGAGTGCTGTAAATGCTGTAGTATTAGTATGTAGTGTTGTAACTGTTGAAGGTGAAATTGCAGCTGTATTTGTTGATCCTTTAGTAGTTTTAGTTATTGCTGTAGATGCTCTAGTATTGGTATTAAGTGATGCATTAGTTGCAGCGTATTGGGATGTAGTAATAGATGTTGGTTCTAAAGTTGTTTCATTGAGTGCCGTAAATGCTGTAGTATTAGTATGTAGTGTTGTAACTGTTGAAGGTGAAATTACAGCTGTATTTGTTGATCCTTTAGTAGTTTCAGTTATTGCTGTAGATGCTCTAGTATTGGTATTAAGTGATGCATTAGTTGCATCGTATTGGGTTGTAGTAATAGATAGTTCTAAAGTTGTTTCATTAAGTGCCGTAAATGCTGTAGCATTAGTAGGTAGTGTTGACTGCATTGTTACTGTTGAAGGTGAATTTTCTGTTATATTTGTTGTTAAATTATCTGTATTGTATTGGGATGTAGTCATAGATGCTGGTTGAACAGTTGTTTTATTGATCACTGTAGATGCTGTAGCATTAATATGGAGTGTTGACAGCATTGTAACTTTTGAGTCTGAATTTGTCGTTGTATTTGTTTCTGATTCCGTTTTAAAGCTTAAGGTTGTGCTGGATGTCACTGGCTCTGTTGTTGTTGGGCTTTGTTTTGTAGTAATTTCATAACTTACTGTTGAAACAGGTTCTGTTGAAGATGAATTTATGTTTGTAATTGTTGGTATTTCAGTTGTAGTCATTTGTTCTATGGTAACAGATGTTGTTGGCTCTGTGCTCAACAAACGACGTACTGTACTAACTTTGTAATTTGTTGGTAAAATAGTCACGGTTGAGGCTGAGTTGCTAATTTCTGTACTTGTTGATGTTTCAGTTGTGGTGGACTCAGCTGCTGCAGAAGCTGTTATTGGGACTACAGTTGTTTTACTGTGTTTTGAAATTATGTTTGTTGTTTTTTTTATAGCAGTTGTATTATATTGGGCTGTTGTGATAGATGTTGTTGGTTCTATAGTGGTTTCATTGTTTAGTGTAGATGCTGTAGCATAAGTATTAAGTGTTGACTGCATTGTTACTGTTAAAGGTGACGTTAGAGCTGTATTTGTTGTTGCTTCAGCTGTAGTATACTGGGAGATAGTATTAGATGTTGTTGGTTCCAAAGTTGTTTCACTTATTGCTGTAGCATTAGAATTTGGTGTTGATTGCATTGTTGATGGTGAAGTTACAGCTATATTTGTTAATCCTTTATTTGAAGTGTATTTTGATGTTAATATAGATGTTGATTTTAAAGTTGTTTCATTGTTTCTTGTAGATGCTGTAGCATTAGTAAAAAGTGTTGACTGCATTGTAACTGATAAAGGTGAAGTTACAGCTGTATTTGTTGATCCGTCAGTTCTAGTGTATTGGGATTTAGCTATAGATGTTGTTGGTTCTAATGTTGTTTCATAAGTTGAGGTAGATGCTTTAGCATTAGTATTTGAAAAAGGTTCTGTTGAAGTTGAATTTTTGTTTGTAACTGTTGGTATTTCAGTTGTACTCATTTGTTCTGTGGTAACAGATGTTGTTGGCTCTATGCTCAATAAACGACGTACTGTACTAACTTTGTACCTTGTTGGTAAAATAGTCACTGTTGAGGCTAAATGGCTAATTGCTGTACTTGTTGGTGTTTCAGTTGTGGTGTATTGAGCTGCAGCCGAAGATGTTATTGGGCCTACAGTTGTTTTAGTGTTTTTTGAAATTATGGTAGTTGTTTTTGTTATGTTAGTTGTAGTATATTGGGATGTTGTGATAGATGTTGTTGTTTCCAAAGTTGTTTCATTTATTGCTGAAGATGCTGTAGCATTGGTATTAGGTAATGACTGCATTGTTACTGTTGAAGGTGATGTTACAGCAGTATTTGTTAATCCTTTGGTTGTAGTGTATTGTGATGAAGTAATCGATGTAGTGGGTTCTATAGTCGTTTTATTTATTGATAAAGACACTGTAGGATTAGCAGTTTTTGTTGATTGCTTTGTTACGGTTGATGGTGAAGTTACATCTGTAGTTACAGCTGTATTTGTTAATCCTTCAATTGTAGTATATTGAGATGTAGTAAGAGATGTTGGTTCTAAAGTTAATTTAGTGTTTGCTGTGGATTCTTTAGCATTAGTATATAGTGTTGATTGCATTGTTACAGTTGACGGTGAAGCTACAGCTGTATTTGTTGATTGTTTATTTTTAGCATATTGGGATGTAATAACAGATGTTGTGGGTTCTACAGTTGTTTCATTAATTGATGTAGATGCTCTAGCATTTGTAGTTATTCTTGATTGTATAGTTACAGTTGACGGTGAAGTTACAGCTATATTTGTTGATCCTTCCATTGTACTGTATTGTAATGTAGTAATAGATGTTGGCGCTAACGTTGATTCAATGTTTGTTGTGGATTTTGTAGCATTAGTATATAGTGTTGATTGCATTGTTACAGTTGATGGTGAAGTTACAACTGAGGTTACTGCTGTATTTGTTGATCCTTCAGTTGTAGTGTATTTGGATGTAGTAATAGATGTTGGTTCTGAAGTTGTTTCAGTTATTGCTGTAGATGCTCTAGTATTAGTATATAGAGTTGATTGCATTGTTACAGTTGACGGTAAAGTCACAGCTGTATTTGTTGAGCCCTCAGTTGTATTGTTTTGTGACGTAGTAATAGATGTTGGTGCTAAAGTTGTTTCAATGTTTGTTGTGGATTCTGTAGCATTAGTATATAGTGTTGATTGCATTGTTATAGTTGACGGTGAAGTTACAGCTGTTTTTGTTGATCCTTCCGTTGTACTGTATTGTAATGTGGTAATAGATGTTGGTGCTAAAGTTGATTCAATGTTTGTTGTGGATTCTATAGCATTAGTATGTAGTGTTGATTGCATTGTTACTGTTGATGGTGAAGTTACAGCTGTATTTGTTGATTCTTCAGTTGTACTGTATTGGAATGTAGTAAAAGATGTTGGTGCTAAACTTGATTTAATGTTTGTTGTGGATTCTGTAGCATTAGTATAAAGTGTTGACTGCATTGTTACTGTTGATGGTGAAGTTACAACTGAGGTTTCTGCTGTATGTGTTGATCCTTCAGTTGTAGTGTATTTGGATGTAGTAATAGATGTTGGTTCCGAAGTTGTTTCAGTTATTGCTGTAGATGCTCTAGTATCAGTATATAGTGTTGATTGCATTGTTACAGTTGACGGTAAAGTTACAGCTGTATTTGTTGATCCTTCAGTTGTAGTGTATTTGGATGTAGTAATAGATGTTGGTGTTAAAGTTGTTTCAATGATTGTTGTGGATTCTGTAGCATTGGTATATAATGTTGATTGCATTGTTATTATTGATGGTGAAGTTACAGCTGTATTTGTTGATCCCTCGGTTTTAGTGTATTGGGATGTAGTAATAGATGTTATTGGTTCTACAGTTGTTTCAATGATTTCTGTAGATGGTGATGCATCAGTATTTTGTGTTGTCTGCATTGTCATTATTGAGTGTGCATTTGTATTTATTGTTGACTGCATCAAAGATGTGGTATGGAAAGTTTCTATTGTTTGGTTGTTTGCTGTAGATGCAGCAGAATTTGTACTTTGTGTTGATTGAAATGTAGCTGTTAGATTTGAGTTTGTATTAGTCAATGGTTCAGTTGTAATACTATCAGTTGACATTGTACTTTCTATTTTTTTTGTCGTAAAAGTGACTGTTGAAGTAGCATTTGTTTGGCTGAAATAAAAAGATTACATAATAATTATTATTCTTTGCATTTTTCAAAGATCTTTTAAGCAGTAAGTTTCAGAAATGTATTTGAACTGACAATGGAACATGACAGTTTCTTGAACGTAAATTTGTACCATTACAATGAGCATTTTGCATCGAGATATATATGTAAGTAGACACTCAGCATTATTCAGGTCTAATTCCAGGAAACTACACTGCAAAGCTTACAGCATAGGGAAGGCCATAGTTCTAAGAACTAGAATACCCAAACAAGGACTTTAAAGATTCGCCGATGTGTTTAAGTTCCTAGAAAAAAGATGTCTCTGTCAAAACTAGTTTGTGTAACTACTTTTAGTCCTTAGCAGTGTCCCTGTGTAAAAGAAAAGATCACAAAATGTACTGTCACAATTACTGCCTCAACATCACAGCAAAGAATTACTATTAATAATTACTAACTATTCCAGAATTATTAAATCCCAATCTTAAATCTGGCGTTGATACTTTTCTTCACCTACTCTATAAAAGTCTCTACTCTCTTACAAGTTTTAAACATTTGCTTTGAAAGACTAATTTTAATCATGCTCACTTACTGTTTTAAAGAATTGCAATTGTGATTTATTTTGTGGGATACAGATTCATATTTGTTGACGTACATTAATTCAGGCTCTTTAGGTTTATTAATGTCAACTTTATTTCCACATCAGGACTTGCCTAATATATACCGCTCAAAAAAAAAATAAAGGGAACACTAAAAGAACACATCATAGATCTAAATGAATGAAATATTTATTTAAAAGATATATTCAGTTGAAAATCTTTATTTAGTAGACAGTGGAATGCA
>JAOUQT010014341.1:0-12041 GCA_025769995.1 Xyliphius kryptos | reverse complement strand
TGTAGCAACGCTGTGTTCTTACCCCAATCAAGGTGGGATACTTGTTAGTGCCTTTGGATAAAAGTGTCTGCTAAATGAACAAATGTAACTCCGCCCAGATCGGGATGACCGTGTCTCCCGTTTACATTTACATTTGGTAATTTAGCAGTCACATATCCACAATAAATTGCAAGTATTAGTACATATGGTTGGGGTTAGAACACAGGGTTCATGGAGCAACCCTAGAGCAATGAGGCACAAGAGTCTTACTCAACGACCGAAATTGGTAATTTCAATGGATCTGGGATATAATCCCACAACCTTCAAATGGATAGTTCCACATCTAAACAATAAGCTACCACAATCTCATATGTTATGCCATGTACTATGTAATGGTAACAAAAAAAAAACGGTGGCTGTGAAAATGCAGGATTGACAAAGACTTTGAATCTTAAATACACACTTGCATTCGTCTAAAATAAAACACTGCCGTGTCCATATGTTCTCCAGTTTCTTCCAACAATACCAAAACATGGATTAATGCTGAATTGTCTTTATCTAAACTGTCTGGGAGTGTGTGCCCAATGATGGAACAGCACCCTGCCCTGTGTATTTGCCCGGAATGTCTTCCCTGGATGGGCGTGGAGAACCCCCTCCTCGCATCTCTAGTAGAGTATTGAGCGTAAAATGGTATGAGTTGAGAATGCTACACATAACCATTTTTAATGTGTCTTAAAAGTCAGAGCTCATCAGGGTAAGCTTACTTGGCTGTGTTGGTGCTGTGTTAATTTTCTCACTAATAGTTTCATTTCTATGCATCTTATAGTGCAGTTCCAGTGAATCTGAAAGCATTAAATAAATTGACACCGCATAAAAGTAGTCTTATTTTACACATGGGTATGATGACCACTAGGTTCACCGTGCCTTTTTGTGAATAATTTTATTGATAAATCTTTTTGGATGTGGGGCCTGGTGATGGAAAGGCATATTAAAAAGGTCACCATACAATACTGTTATTTTAAAAAAGCGGAACTGAGGTCCTTAGGTCCTTCAGCGGCAAATCCATCCTTTCAGCCTTCCGATCTGTGGACAAAAGGTCATCAATCCACAGTCGACTTTTTGATCCAGTGTGCCTTCTTGGTAAAACACTTTGAATAAGTGTGGACTGTGATGAACTGATGGTCCATACAGGAGATTTTCCTGCCTCAGTACGATACACTCAGTAAGGAGTACACACTGTATTATTACCTGGAACCCTGCAACTCATTTTACTTACTTTTTGTGTGTGTGTGTGTGTGTGTGTGTGTGTGTGTGTGTGTGTGTGTGTGTGTGTGTGTGTGTGTGTGTGTGTGTGTGTGGACAGATAATTTTTAGGACATTGCATGTATTTGAATTAGCTAGTGTACACTAGAGGTGGGAGAGCATGTAATCAGGACAGAGCAGTTTGGTGCACAGTACCAGAAATTTGTGATGCTGTGGCAGTTATTGAAACGGTGCATGGCTTTCGAACATTGCTGGGTGTCGTGAGGAGGAAATTAAAATCTAATTCTAAATTTTTGTGTATTATTAATTGTATATAATTAATCAAGGATGCTGATTCTAATATTGTAAAAAGTGCTGTGTGAAAAAAATGAAATAAAGTTTAATCTTGTGCATAACCGGGACACCACATACTTTCCTAGGGTTCTTAGTTAAATTTTTTTTTAATTAGGTCAGTTTAGTTTAATTTTATTCCAAGCCAATATATACATATATACACACTTATACATCTACCTGCACCAGTTCCATTCCAATGTTTCAATGAGGGGGGAAACAACAAAGCAAAACAAACAAAAAAAAACAACTTTTTTTTTCTCTCTTTACGATATAAATTAACAAAATTTTGTATTTACATATTATGTCATACCTCCAACGAAGGTATGCGACCATACTGCTCATTATTACATTAGATTCAGCTTTGGCATTGTGCAGAGTAAACGATTTCCAAGCCAACGAATTCTAACCAGATGTGCAAGATAAAGGTTATTTACATATAATACATGAACGTGCAAGGTGATCAGGCAGATAATTGCTTTTTGTTTTTATAAAGATTTACATTATTTTTGTTTACAGATAGGGCTGGATGAGATAAATATAGAAGAATATTTAAATACAGTATATATTATTGTGTGTGATGATTAAATTGAGTGTAAATGTAATTGACATTTAAATACACAATATCTTCCCATAAAACGGACAAAATTAAAGCGCTTTTTTTTTTTTCTTGTTTTATATATATATATATATATATATATATATATATAAAGTTTGATACTTTGGGAAACTAAAAAAATCTTAATGTAGTTACTTTTTGTGAAACGATTACAAGAGGAGGTCTAAGACATTTTAGTATGGTATAGTATAAATAAATGCTTCCTACAGTGTTGGGCAAGTAACTTTAACTACATATAAGTATTTTCGCCAGCTTACATTAGGCATTAGAAAGTATAATGTGTAACACTTGGGGCCCGTGTTTAACTGGATGAGTGGTTCTGCATGGTGTGCATGCGTAATTTGTTCCCCTGGAGTGGAAGAGCAAAGCCACTGCATGTGAGCCATTTCAGAGAATAAACATCATTAAGTGCATTCTTCATTGAGCCTCTGTTGCACATCCCCCCTGATTGCACATTAGTTATAGTCCACCAGGAAACAAATGGACCCATGGTGGTTCGGCAGAGAAAAATGAAAGCGGCGGCCGCTGACTTTTCATTCTCCTAACCATTAAGGTCATCTCGTTTTTATGTGGTTTTCACTTTGTCCAAACACCATGATCAGCAGAGCCCAGTAAAGATGAGCATCAGTTGGTATTATTTTCGTTACATTTGTATTTTGCTATATGAACGGATTCCAAATTGTGTGCTCTCTGGATGAACCCGCACTCGAATTCACATGGTGGGATCTGACAGCGTTGATGAATGAATACTACCCAGACCTCCTGAGCACTTTCAATACCTTAGACCCCAACTAAAGACATTATCTCGTCTGTGTTTTACATCAGGATAGAGTAAAAAGGAAATAAAGTGTCCTACCTTGTCACATCACGGCAAAATATAGACCTGTAGAATGAGTATTGGGTTGAAAACTACAGTGTTGCACATGCTGGGAAGATTTATTCTGGCTTGAGGGTTAAAATTGAGGCTGTATGAGAATCAATCAGAGGGCACTGATTATAGAGCTGCATCATGCATTTTGTATTCACCTTGCCACATAATGCCCACACAGAGGCCAAGTTTCTGTACAACCCCTTACATGTCCAATCCCCTACATTTTGTAAGTGAAGAAGGTGATCAACCCAAAAACTAACCTGATTTTTTTATTTAATGGCGAAGTTGCCAAATTGTATCATTTACAAGATTTAAAATAATAGCAAAATCCAGAAGTTATCAATATCTATAAACGCCAAACTGATTCATCACAAATTCTCCTACTTCCCACATACATACAAGGCTCAAATTTGGCATCGTGATTACCTACCTTGAAAAAAAAAAAGAAGTACTGCTCACCTTCCTACTTTAATGGTTTGTTAGATATCGCCATTAAACACAAGACCCTGTCAGAGTCACGTCAGGGTCCTTCCAAGTACCTACAAAGCTGAAATTTGGCTCCTTCCTCCTTGATTTCATGGTTTGTTTGATATGGTCATTGAACGTAAGACCCCTCCAGTGTCACATTGGGGTTTTGCAGACAAGGCTAAAACTTGGCACCTATCATGTCCTTGGAAAAACGACTTCTCGCTTACCTACGTTTAGTATCACCATTGAATGCAACACCTCGGATGGACTGGCGATCTTGGCATGTCCTTGGAAAAAACCTACTGATTAATTCTCAAGAAAGCAAGCGTGTGTTGTCCCACCTTGCACGTTGCAGGTATACTGCTAGTTTCTTACATAAATCTAAACATAGCAAATATCCTTATAGCAGGCTTTTTGTTCTATTAGGCTTTTTATTTCCTAGCTCTTCTCTTTTTAGCTGTTCCTTAAAAATATTAATTTGGCACAGTTTTCCAATGGATATCCTTTGTGGTGTAACACTCATTTATCAGGGCTATGGACCTGTGAACTGGTATACACCCCCTGTGGCTAACACAATTTATTATCCCCAATTTCCCATCATGTTTTTAAAATGTTAGAGGAAACTAAAATGTCCAGAGGTAGGCCACACGTGTGTATAAGGAGGTCATGCAGACTCCACACAGAAAGCAACTGTTCACCCCATGGGTGGCACAGTGGTTAGCACTCCCATTTCACATCTCACTTAGTGCTCTTGCACCACAGTACTAGTGTTTTTATTTCAGACACACATTTATATCTAAAACCATTTTGTACTTCCTAACGTTTTTTAAAAAGCGGAAACTCACGTTTTTATAAATATATATAAATACTCACGTGAGTGCAGCCCTCACATTTATGCAGATATCTAACCTTTCAACACTGACCGAATGACACTGACACAATGAGAAGTAGTCTGTGTGCAGCTTAAATAACTAGAGTAAATAAAGAGTAAATTTATTCTTCCCTCTAAATAATTCCAAATACAGCCATTAATGTTTAACCCCCCATAAAAGTGAGTACACCACTTAGTGAAAGTTCATGCCACCACACGTGCTTGAAACCATCTGAACCAAACAAATTAATCTTGATCTCATCAGACCATAGGACATGGTTCCAGTAATCCATGTTGTTTGTTGACGTCTTCAGCAAACTGTTTGAGGGCTTTCTTGTGTACAGACTTCAGAAGAGCCTTCCTTCTGGGGTGACGGCCACGCAGACCAATTTGATGTAGTATGCGGCAGGCATATGGTCTGAACACTGACAGACTATTCCCCACCCCCACCAACCACTTCAATCCCATCAGCGATGCTGACAGCACACCTGCGCCAAGCTTTTAAAGACAGCATTTGGATGTGATGCTGAGCTTGTGCACTCAGCTTCTTTGGACGACCAACGTGAGGTCTGTTCTGAGTGGACTCTGCTCTTTTAAAATGCTGGGTGATCTTGACCACTGTGCTGCAGCTCACTTTCAGGGGGTTGGCAATCTTCTTTAAGTGCAACAATTCGTCTTTTAAGATCCTCAGGTAGTTCATGAGGTGCCATGTTGGAACTTTTTAGGGGCCGCTATGAGAAATACAAAATTGAACACACCTGTGAACTAGTAACACTAACGAGTCACATGATATTTTGGAGGAAAAATGACAAGCAGGGCGCAATTTGGACTTTTAGGGATGTAGTCTCTTAGGGTTGTACTTACTTTTGTTATGGTGGTTTAGACATTAATGACTGTATAGAGTTATTTTGAGGGAAGAATAAATGCAAACTGTTATAGAAGCTGCACACAGACTACTTTTCGTTGTCAGTGTCATTTTGTTAGTGTTGTCCCATGAAAAGATCTACTTGCATATTTGCAGACGTGAGGGCTGTACTCACTTTTGTGATGCACTATATACACACAGACCTTTTCCAAAATTTTGAATATCATAGAAAAGTTTATTTATTTTCCATAATTCCATTCAAAAAGTAAAACTTTCATAGATTAAATATTCAGGGCCCACAATTTTAAAGATTTTAAGTATTTTTGTGTTGTCACATAATTTGGGCTTCCAGCTCATAAAAGCCACGAAAACAGGAATTCAACAAAATCTAATACTGTGGAAAAATCCGGCCGAATTTTGCAGCAGGGCATGAATGTTTTAAACTGAGAGTGACACATTAATTATGATTCCTTCTGCTGAGGATCTGTATGGAGATGCACATTTTATCTTCCAGCAGGACCTGGCCCCTGCCCATGCCGCCAGAAGCACCAAAACCTGGTTTGATACCCATGCCATCACAGAGATGGGAGTTATGGAAGCCCAGATTTCCTTGATGCTTGCTGTTAGCTCTTCTTTGTTGCGGTGTCTAGTGCCCCTCATTATCCTCTTGAGGATACCCCATAGGTTCTCAGTTGGGATTAGGTCTGAATAGTTAAGCACTGTGATGACATGGGTTTTGGTGCTTCTGATGGCATTAGCAGGGGCCAGGTCCAGCTGGAAGATAAAATGTGCATGTCTATCAGATCCTCAGCAGAAGGAATCATTCTGTCCTCTAAAACATTTTGCTAGATGCTTGCGCTGAGCTTGGATTTAAGAAAACAGAGTTTACCAACCACTGCACCAGACATTGCCCCCCAAATCATTACTGACTGGAGATTTCACACTGGACCTCAAGCAGTTTTAATTCTGTCCCTCACCTCAACTTTTTAGTAGATGATTAGTGTGGCACACTCAGTTTAAAGCATTCATGCCCTGCTGCAAAATTTGGCCTGATTTATCCACAGTATTCTCATTTTTGGAGTTTATGTTTTCATGGCTTTTAATAACTGGAAGCTCAAATTATGTAAAAATAAACAAAGAAATACCTAGTATTGTTTAAATTGATGGCGCTGCATCTATAATCTATGAAAGTTTAATTTCCATAAATCCATTCAAAAAGTTAATCATGATATTAAAATTTTTTGGAAAGGGTTTGTATGTAATTGCCATCTTGATGTTACTGGAAAGATGAAGCAGAGAGCTAGTCCAGTAAATCGGTCTGTAATACAATGATAGTTTAAAAATTTAAGCGGGACAAAAACAGCTTTGTGAATCACCTCAGTGAATGTAGCCATGACAACCTGATAAACTTCTTCATATCTGCACTTAAATATTGTCTGCAAAGTACGTCAAATAAAATGTGAAAACATTAGAGCCGTAGAGAATTTATAGCCTGTTTTGATATTTATTCATCAGTTGTAATTCACTAAATCCATTGATGTAGTACTGGATCTACACAACACACCTCCTCCATGACTTTCTGATTACAACTAATTAACTTCAATGCTACTTTTGTCTTTTGTGTGTATAATGAATGATTATAACCCTTTTTACAGGGTCAAAGTTTTCCCCTGACATTTTCCCACATAATTTAGTTTTTCTGCAGGGAAATGACTATGTAAAGCTTATCTGTCTGAAACTTAATACCTTTTACACCTTCTTCTGCCTGTCTCTCACTCTCTTTATCTCTAGCAATTTTTTTTTTGTCTTTTTCTTGTGTGTGTGTGTGTGCGCGTGCACACAAGCATGTGAGTGTGCATGTGTTTCATGCCAGACATCTTGAGTGAAAAGCTATTTGTCAGTCGCTGATCTGTATTCAAATCTGTTACAATGAAGTAAACATTGCACTCTAGTTATCAAGCAAGCAAAGGCAAGATTGAGAAAAAATGAGAAGGCACGAGTTGTTATTCTCAAACCGTATGTGTGTGGACGCTCAGAGAGGGGAAAGCATGCTAACAAGACAGACGGCAGGTACAGAAGGTTAACGTGTTGTAGTCCCTGTGGGCACTCTGGCACAAGCACTCCTGGGAAAATTCATGCAGTGCCTCATCGTAATTGACCTACTTGTCACCAAAACCAAAAAAGACACTCATGAATTTCTGGCTTGTATTAGGGATACATCTTTTCAACTTTATGTTGGCATAAAGGAACCTCTTTATTAATTCACCAGACAGTTCAGATAAACTATAAATATTGTGAGGTTTTAGGAGCAAATGCAATTATTGTATCCTTCAATACCATCACGCTGCCTGTTGTTACTAAATTTCATCTGCACTGATTTTCAATACCTGTTATACAGAAATGTGGGCAGCCAGCCAGTATAATTAAAATGTATTCGATTCATATTTTTCAGGTAAAAACTAACTAACTACCAATACAGAAACAGTGGAAATACAGCAACATTAAAATATCATGAAAAAAATTGTACAAATCGTAATAGTTAAATATCGTAAAAGAATGTTACATTCAGTGCAGTGATTTAACAGTTGGAATTTATTAATTTAGTATGCAAAATAGTCCTGTGTATGTATTGTGTGAAGTGTTAAAGTATACTGTCCCAAAGTGATCAAGTATCCCATAGAGGATGCTCTAAAGTGACCATAGTGCCAAAAAGGCCAAGTCTCTATTTATTTGTCCTTCTGCCAGCCCCACCATGACTCTCGGCACAGAAGCATTCCGGAGTGTGTCTGTGGAGCAGCTCTGTGACAGAAGTCTGCCACTGAAACTGTTCCTTTGGTCTATAATGTTGGTGGGCAGTGGGTGAGTAATGTCATCCATGATGGAGAGCGGTTTGTTGAGTGTCCTCTTCTCTGCCACCTTAATCACAGTGCCCAGTTCCACCCTCACTACTGACTCATTAGTCTTTTTCATGCTTCCACCCCAGCACACCACAACATAAAAAAGACTGATAGAACATCTGTAGGACCTCACCTCCCTCAAAAGTATAGCCGACTCTGACTTCAGGATGTCAGTGTTGGCTGACCAGTCCAACCTTTTAACATGCAGTCTGAGTTACCTGTAGGTCTTAACCATCTCCACATCAGCCTCATTAATAGACACAGGTTTGCATGTCTGATGCTAAGCTCAGGGGTTCCAGCTACGAATCTCAATCTGGATGGAGTTTCCATACTCTCCCTGTGTCCGCGTGGGTTTCTTTCAGGCTCTCCGGTTTCCTCCCACAGTCCAAAAACATGGATTTAATTTGAATTAGCTGCTCTAAATTGCCCTTGGGTAGGGTGTCATGAGTGAGAAAGAATGAGTGTATGTCTGCTCAATGATGGATTGGCACACTGTCTTGGCTGTATGTACTCCTGTGTAAGTCACTATAGATAGAAGCATCTGTAAAATGACTAAATGTGTCATTAGACTACAAGTGTTATTTCTACATTTCTATACTGTAATAATGTTATTGTTATGTTAATGTTATAATGTTAGTTTGGGGTTATATTTAAGAACATGATTAAAAAGTATAGGCACAATATTACGGTTTGCTTGTAAAACTCATCCAACAATGTTAAATAATAAAAACCAGTGATGTCCAGCCTGTCTGGTATGTAAGGTCTCATAAGAGTCTGTGTACCTGGCTTACACTATTCTTGTATATCTATGCTTCTATGACTCAGAATAGCACATCTTCAAAGGTATCCCAATGTTGGCAAACACGTTGCGGCCATGTTGCGAAGTTCCATACATTTGAAGCAGTGGCCATGCTGAAAAACAAAAAGCGGGTGGGGCTCAGTCAGAGTAAAAATGGCTTTGTCGCGAATATCCCATGTTTCGGCAGGAAAAATTGGGGGGTGGGGCTCCGTCGTGCATATTCCATGCTTTGAGGACTTGGTCAGATTGATGAAGTCGTAGTATCTCACCAAATATAAACATTCTTGTTATATACATTCCCCCATACATCTATATATCTGTATCTGTCATTTTTGTTAATTTTAACATTTTTGAGTTTTATTCAGAATCTGATTTATTTTAAGTAGGTTATACATGCAAGGAATATCTTTGCGATTTAATGTGTCTTTCTAGTTGACAAATTTCTGTACAGTGTGCTTTTATATAAAGCTGTAAATACTTGTATGCTTGTAATTCATTTGAAATGTTGAAGCAGATTGTTCCATCGCAGACGTGGTGTAAGCAATGTTTGGAGGTTAAAGAAATCCCCCACAATAATTCCCACGTCATTACTTCCAATTAGAAAAATGGTCTTGTATGCTCTTGTTTTATGTACTCATTCGAGCTGTGAGATCAAGGCTTTGTTTTCCAGCACACCTTTATATCCTTACATATGATCGCTCATGAGAAATGCAGTCTTCCTTTTATGCAGCAATGTCTTTCATGTTTCTTTATGCTTTGGCCACGGGGGTTGTTTTACAAAAAAAAAGTAAGGCAAGAAATAAAAGGACAAAATGAGCCTAGTGGAGCGAATCATGTGTGCCAGCTAGAATTAAGGAATATATGGAATCATGGTAGACCAGAGAACCCTTCGCCCATTTATCGATCTATTACTTTTCTGTGAGAGTAGTAGAACGCAAGAAGGAAAGAGAGTAAGAGGGAGAATGTCATTGATCTGTAGTGCAAACTGAGATCAGGGAAGCTGCCCTCAGCAACTTTACAATCGTTTCATCAAGTATAGCCTCCCTTAGAAAAATACAACCAATGTTCCACAGGCCATATTGAATGATGGCTTGGACGGTGTATGGCCCGTTTAATGCAAGTTGGCCAACCCTGCTTTTGACAGGGCTGCTGAGTTCATCAGTTGTTCTGTTGGACATTTCAGAACATTTTATCAGAAGGACTAAACTCAGAATGCTCTGAGTTTTGTTAGTCATGCTTCGGTCAGTGTTTGTTTGGGAAACCTGTTGGGATTCATGTTGCTTTAATACTTTGTTGAACATTGTTGTAGGCACCTTGATGGTATACGATGGTATTGGTATATCTCTGGTGGACTGTGTTGTAATTCTGTCTGTTTCTCTGGCTACTTCTTTAGGCCTCCATACTTGTATTTTTATTGTACTTGTATTTTAATAATCGGGGTCTCTACAGGACTATCACAAAGGAGTATTATTTGGGTGATGAATGCTGTTTGTGTTCGTCTTCCTCCAATCCTTCATTAATGCTCATAGGGTGCTGATTACCAAATGCTTGTGGCTGCACAGTTTTGGGTTGGTAGATTATTCTTAGTCCTGTGGTGTCACATACAGTGGGTGTTTAAAAGGGTCAGTAGTCATGCTGGGTATGATCCACTCATGCCAGCACAGCACAAACTTAAATTACCACCACATCAACAGCAGTGCAGTGCAAGGAGGATCCTCCACTTCCCAAATAACACCTCTACTTTAGAGGTCCTATGGGGTTTCTGATCATTAGAGACAACTGTAAATTACACCAGTAAGTAGAGAAACAATTTAATTACAGTCTGTGAATGCAGCGCTATAAAGTGTGACTGTACGTAAGTGGAAAGTGGCACAGATAAAAAGGCCAATGAATACAGAGATAAGAAGGTGTGCACGCACATATATAAGCTAATTTAAGTCCGATTTAGAGCAGTCAGAGATATGTGTGATGTGTCTCTGAGACCGAATGAGAGAAAGAAAAATGTGTGAGGGGGAGAACCATATGGAGTCCTGTGAAAGCAATATGATGACTTGCTTTTTGTCTCAGATGTCAGTTTTTGATGTGCCAGGCAGCCAGCAACATTCAGGTTTTTGTCTTTTGATGCATTTAAGGTATGAAGATGATTTGCTCTTGTAGGTGGAATTGTTGCAGCCTTATGTATGATGATGCTTGTCTGTGAAATGAGCTTTATTATATGGTACTTATTCATGTAATGGCAAGCAAGTGTAATATTTTAATATAATTTATTCTTGATGTGTATATTTTCATGAATTTGTAAAAAAAAAAAATCCAGTACAAGTTATTTACATTGCATTGTAGGTTGACTTGGTGTTCTAGATAAAGCAACAATGGTGTTTTGATTCTATTGGCTTTTTACAGTCTGGTTATGCATCAAAGGAATTTATAAGAAAGTGTATATTTATTTAGAAAATACAATTGGTGAAGTGAGTAACACTGATTCTCTTTGTGACAGCATCTGTTAGTGGGTGGGATATAATTGGCAGCAATTGAACATTTAATTCTTGAAGTTAACATTAAAAAAAAAAAAAAAAAAACAGAAACAAGGCGTTTTGCATTTTGTGATGGCTAGACGACTGGGTTTGAGAATCTCCAGAGCTTCAGTTCTAGTGCAGTCTGGTTTGCAGTGGTCAATATCTATCAAAAGTGGTCCCAGGCAGAAACAGTGGTAAGCCAGCAGGGTCATGTGTAGCCAAGACTTATCGATCAATGTGGGCAGCGACTTATGGAAAGTATTTTAAGATAAGAAAGCTATAATCATTGTCACATTAAATCCCTATTATAAAGTCTTTAATCCACCTAAAGATGACACTGATGGCAGTCAGATTATAACTGTTTAAAGCTAAAACTAATTAAAATAATTGCACTCAAAATTAGAAAAATCAACCAAATTCAAAAACACACCCCCTTTGTGCTCCACTATTGTCCTTATTTTTAGTTCTACTTACAGTAAAGATGCACAGTTCTGCTATTACAGTTCTGCGATCACCCCCCCCCCCCCCCCCCCCCCCCCCCCCCCCCCCCCCCCCCCCCCCCGCGC
>JAOUQT010014325.1:0-12042 GCA_025769995.1 Xyliphius kryptos | reverse complement strand
ATGGCATATCAATGCGAGCTGTGGCAAAGAGGTTTGTTGTGTCTGTCAGCACAGTGTCCAGAGCATGGAGCAGATACTAGGAGACAGGCCAGTACACCAGAAGACATGGAGGGGGCTGTAGGAGGGAACATCCGCCGCCTCATCAGGAGCATGCCCAGGTGTTGTAGGGAGGTCAAAGGCAACACGCTACTGAGCCTCATTTTAACTTGTCTTGAGGAATTTCCACTGAAGTTGGATCAACCAGTCATTTGATTTTGAGTATGAGTAAACTTTGAGTTTGAGTATGATTCCAAATCCAGACCTCCATGGTATCATAATTTTGATTTACAATTTGATATTTTTTTTATTATTTTTCTCTCAAAGTATTCCAATATCTACTAAATAAAGGTTTTCAACTATAATATTTTATTTATTGAGATGCAGGATGTGTTATTTTTTTATTTTTGAGCAGTGTATATTTGAATTGCCATTCCATTGGAATAGACAGGGAAATGTTCAGTGGAAAATTAAAACCTATTCATCTGTTTCTTTATATATTTTAAAAAGGTAATGTAGCAAATAACTACAGACACGATATCTACTGAATGTCATGGGAATGCATGCCTCAACACAATTTCTATTTGATTGTGAGCCTACTGTCCCTGCAGGCCCATGTGGTAGTACAGATACTTTAGATTTATGTGAGTGTTAAGGTTGAGCTGAAAGTGTTGTTACAAAATGTCCATGGCTAATTCAGTCTTTTGGCTAAAGACAAGTGCAAAAACCTCATAGAAGGCTATAATTTTTGTGAAATCATGCCTTCATTCACTATTAATGGTCTTGAAAAGCTACTGAGCTCAATGTATAATTACCAAGTAGTTAACCTTAGATCATGTCCAGATGTCTTGAGGAAATAATTGTCAGTTTCCTCTGTAGATGCAGATGATATGTACATTTGCATTTATTCAACAGGCGCAAAATGTACAATTTCAAAGCTAATTTCACCTCATGAGTAGATCAAAATTCAGCAACTAACAACAAAGGATCTTTATACTATACTTGTAGATTAGTAATTATTAAAGTGTTAATGTGACATAAAGCTGAAAATTGATTAGTAAACTTAATACATTATTGAACACTTTAAATGTAATAATATTATAATACATAAATAAATGCAAAAATACAGGACCGCAAGGGAAATGCAGATTTGCAGTAAACTTTAATGTTCAAGTACTATCAGATGTGTTTCTCCTCGATGGCTTAGTGTATGAAATAAGCAGTTCAATAGCAGATTGAGCAAAGTTGCAGATTGATGAAAAACACATTTACAGAAAAATTTGGATACATTTTAAAGCTACAATAAAAACTTAAATATTTAGTTTGTGCGCTCAAACCTTTATTAAAAACCTTCCTGTGCAGTTATGTGGATATGGCTTTTTCTTTGAATAACACAGTTTTTTTCAAAATGCATTTCTTGATGCAGTGGCAGACTGCAGGTCACAATGATTTTCAAAGATACTTCTGAGCCCATGTGTCTATGTCCATTATAGATTTTCACTGACCTTTTGAATCTTTTTAAAATTAAAAACTGTACACCTAAACTCTTTTTAGTCATACTGAGAAACATTGTATTTTACCGAACTGAAAATACTCCCACAGAGATTCACATAAATTGGTGAATCATGACATTTGTTAAATTTACGTTTGTTCAACATGTGGTACTAAACTATTTTTTTAGCCTTTGTCTTAGTTTTCTTTACTTTTTCCAGCTTTATCTTTTTTTTACCTGTCCCTATTAGGGTTTTAAAAAAAACAGTTTTTATTAATTTTAGATATAGTGTTTACACTTTTCAAGAAATTCTAGGGATTTGTAATATTTCTGACTGTGTGATTCACCTTGTATATATTATTTAAAACTCCTTTATTTAGTTAATTTGTTTTTGGCAAACAACAAAGAAGACTTTACAGAGTCAGTTAAGTAGGGACCTGATTGCCCTATATTTTATTGACTTCATAATTACAGAGTGGGTGTCATATTTGTCTTTTTCAACCAATTACTTTAAACCACATGATTAAAGGAACTTGTAAAACCAAATGTTCTCCTCATTTTCAGATTATAATCCTGTTAGGAACCTCTGTGAGTGATATATTATATGGAAATAGTCCAGAAAACAAAAAAATATTTTGTGCCAACTTAACTGCTTGCACGTGAGCTTCAGCTGAAGTTTGGTAGTTTGAAGTGTTTAACTAAATATTGCAAGATACAGAGAAATAACCTGTTTCATTTTGGCTTTGTAAGCAAACATCAGTGATGTACATATAATCATTTACATGAAGTCTGTCAATAAAACACAGCATGTGATATGAGATGACATGGTATCATTCATATCAGATGTTGTTGCTTTCTATTTTATTCAAAATGTTCCTTTACATATATACTGTAGATAAAGGATATTTAAGCAATGTGTGTGAGTTTATGTTGCTCATCTTGATTGTATGAGGTAAATGCATCTGTTGGAGTCATGAAGTTCATCATGATATAGTTGTACTATCCATCCTCATTGCTGTTAATCTTTTCATTATAAGTTCGAATTACTACCAAATACTATGTGCAGTGTATTTAAGAGTAATTAATGTGCACTAATCTGCCAGTTATTATGTACACCTGCTTGGTTCTGTACTCATTCTCCATTTCAACAGTTACACTTATAGACACACTGTGTTTAATAACAGCCTGTAGCCTTTTTTGCTACATAGTCCACTCAATCATTGAATCTAGGTGTTTTATTCAGTTCCATAAAAACAAGTGCATAAATTAAAGCATTTATTTTGAAAAACTTTGTGGGAACAGTTTAGGGAAGGCCATTTTTTTGTACTGGAATGTCTGTACCTCATTGCACAAAGAATAATTTATAAATGCTCTGGTGGCTTGGTGTGAAAGAACCTGTCTGCTTAACAAAGTGCCTTTAACTCAAACTCATTAAATAGTTTTGTATGGATTACAACAAACATTGTGAGCAAGCCCTTTTCATTGTACTCCTTTGGGTTTAATGTGTATATGTTTTGTTAATTCCTAAAGTAGATATTATTCGTGAGGTGGATCGAGCTTTTCATTGCAGTGACACAGACACGGTGGTTCCGTTATACGTTAGTGTTGAGCTGATACTAGTGAAACAGACCCAAAACCAATAAATAGTCCATTAGTCAAAATTACCTAAAGCATCCTGTAGGTATTGTCCTGTGAACGCCGATAAATATTTAAAACATGCATGATATAAGCTCTGCAACAAGTTAACTAATGTCTCTGACTTTAAAGTTGCAAAACAGAGCAGAGTATTTTAGTTAATTGATAATACTTAATTAAATTTGAAAGTAAGCAAACCTGTTGCGAGACTATGGTTCGCATGACATTTGTGAGAAGCCCTCTATGCCTTTTTTAAAAAGCACTTTATATCTTCTTGTTGTGGGTTTGATGTATATGACCAAAACATCTGTAAAATATGTTATAATGCTCACTCAGGTTAAAATGTGAATGCCCCTGGGCTCTTATCTCATATAATTTTATCTTTTTAATGGTGTGTGCTGACTAGTATTATGTTAACAGTAGACTGCATTATGCCACTTAACACATTTAGTGAATACAACCCCTGGCAAAAAAAGTATGAAATCACCAGTATGGGATAAGCACTCATTTAGACATTTTATTCTGTGGAACAAACACAGATCAAAAAAATGATGCAATAATAAGGTCATTTCAAAAGTGCAACTTGTTGGCTTTCAGAAACACTAAAATAAAAAAATTAAAAAACAATGTTACTTTTATTGAGCAAGCACAGGGGGAAAATTATGTAATCACTCAATTTGGAGGTAGAAAATAAGGACATACCCAGACAATTTTCTTTCCCTAAATGGACACCTGCCTCAGATTAGATCTGCTTGTTAGTCTGCAGTTAAAAACACCTGCAGTCATGACACCTTGGAGGGCTGCGGGACGAAGTGGAGTGTCGAGGACCATGGCTCCAACAAGAGAAATGTCTCTTAAAACAAAAGAGGATTGTGAAACTTCTTGAAGAAGGTAACTCTTCATGCATGGTTGTTAAAGATGTAGGCTGTTCAGTCAGCTGTATCCAGGATATGGACCAAATACAAACAGCATGGAATGGTTGTTAAAGCCAAGCGTACTGGAAGACCAAGAAAGACCTCAAAGCATCAAGACAAAGAAATTAAGGCCATTTGTCTTGTAAAGTACAACTAAACAGATGAGTCATAAATGAGAGGAAGCTGGAGCCAATGTATGTGACCGAACTGTGAGAAATCACCTAAAGGAAATGAGATTTCAATACAGGAAAGCTTAAAGAAAACCACTATTGACACCTAAACAGAAAAGAACAAGACCGCAATGGGTTAAGGAGCAGCACTTATGGATTAAGGATGACTGGATGGAAGATATCTTTAGTGATGAGTCAAGGATCTGCATTGGACAAGGATATGATGTAACGTTTGTTTGGTGCAGTTCCAGTGAGATTTATGAAGAGGACTGCTTGAAAAAAACAACCATATTTCCACAGTCCTTGACGATATGGGGTTGCACAAGTTTACATTGACATTTTGGACAATTTTCTAATCCCTTCAATTAAACAAATGTTTGGAGATGAAATACATTTCCAAGGAGACAATGCGATGTGCCATAGGGCAAAAACGGTGAAAGCATTCCTTGGAGAAAGACACATTCAGTCAATGTCATGGCCTGCAAATAGTCCAGATCTCAACCCAATTGAAAAGCTGTGGTGGAAATTAAAAAAAAAATGTAAGAGAGTGTAAATAAAAATAAAGAGTTGGCACCAAATTGAAGAAGAGTACTGTTTGTCACTCAAGTCCATGCCTCAGAGACTGCAAGCTGTTATAAAAGCCAAAGGTGGCTACTAGTGATGTATTTTGAATGTTCTTTTGTTTATCTGTTTTTTAAGATTCCATATTTGTTTCCTCAGAATTGAGTGATTCCATATTATTTCCCTGTGCTTGGTCAATAAAAGTAACATTCACTGACCGCCACAATGTTTTCCCTTCATTTCTTTGAGTGTTCCTGAAAGCCAACAAGTTGCACTTTGGAATGACCTTATTATTGCATCATGTTTTTGATCTGAGTTTGTTATACAGAATGAAATGTCTGAATGGGTGCTCATCCCAGACCGGTGATTCCATCCTTTTTGCCAGGGGTTAGAATGCTTCACATTCGTATATCAATGCGTGATACATAATACATTATTTTCTTGATTTTTTTTTTTTTTTATTTTTTTTTTTTCATTAACTTTGTTCTGTAATTTGGCCACTAGTTGGCCGTATTTGGCTGTAAGAAAAACAAGAAACCTGTTATTTAGCTGTCAGTGTTCACTTTAATGACCGGACTTAATTATGTCACAGAATTCCATCTAATTTACGAGATTTCTTTTAATAAATGCATTCATAAATCAAACCTTGTTGTTTTTATTAGCGTTTGTAACAATTTTATGTAAGCAACAAGGCTTGAGAGAGAATGCAGTAATGTTAATAAATCCTGATTTATAGTTTCACTTATTATATGAATAACGATCAAAAGAAAGAGATTATTATTCATATTTTAAGTGAACCTGTTAATATAAGTATGGATATCAAAACAAAGAGCATTTTTTGGGTGTTAGTATTTAGTTAACAGAAACAGATCAAGCCCTTTCTCTGCAGGACGGACGGTGAGCGTGTACTGCATGAACGTGTCAACTCTGTGCCTTTTAACCTGATGGGCGAAGATGGGGCATGTGTCCGGGTGCTCCAACCCCTGCAAGCTGCTGGTCCTGAAATGGAGGTGGTGCATGAAAAATTCCACCAGGCGAGCTACGGCTTCAGTGACCTGCTGAGCCAGTATTTGAGTGGTGAGAAGAGCAAAGGCCAACTAGAGACAGAGGAGATGCTTAAGGTTGGTGTGTCCATCACTGCTGTAGGGGAGCTCCTTCTGGATTCAGACCGGCTGATTAAGCTCCGCCCCCCGACTGATGGCTCTACATACTTCCTGAGCACAGGTGACTTTCAATCACTGCGGACTGAGCAAGAGAGTGATGCGGCAGGCTGGGCGATGCTAGCTGGGGTGTTTGCACTGGTGGGTGCTGCGCTCGTGTTTTGGGCAGGCTTTCGTTATTATAGGTGGATCCAGAAAAGTTGGGAAAGGGAAAGAATGAAGAGGGAGTTTGAGAGCATTGGAGAAGGAGGAGGTGAAGTGGAGAACACCTGTGTAATTTGTTTGAGTAATCCCAGAGGATGTGTGTTGCTGGACTGTGGACATGTGTGCTGTTGTTACAACTGCTATGAGGCCCTGCCTCAGCCAACATGCCCGATTTGTAGACAGACAATTAGGAGAGTTGTGCCTCTCTATCAGGTCTGACATAATGGCTAAGTAATGAGCTCGTTTGGGTCTAATATGAAACATCTGTCACATTTTTTATTCACATTTTTATTTCAACCCCAGATACCAGATGCTATTTTTCTGTGCATTGATAAAACATAGTTTATAATTCAACTAATTTAATTTATGTGTGATTACTGCTGAAAAACCCACTAAATTTCCCACCACATTTTTGTTTCATATATTTATGATTATATAAAAATTAAATATAAACAGGATAAATCCTCCTAATTCCATGTGTGTGAACATTTTAATTCTCTTGAAATTTTAAAAAGAAAAAGGGATTTGTGCTTTATGGTGTGTGATTAAAAGAATATGGCACATTGTGGACATTTTATATTTATTTACATTAATATAATGATTTTTTTGGGGAGATCTGAGTAACAGCATCAGAAAACATGTAGCTGAAGGAATGGAATTTCAGATGACGTAGCTTCTGTACATCAACGTTTCTGCAGCAGATACAAAAACAGATCTAATGGCAGATGAGACCCTGTCCCATAAAAACAACCTTCTCGTTTTAGGAAACAGCAAAACTAATAAAAAAAAATCTACATTTATTATGCAACCGTTGAAGTAAAAATAATTCCCAAGGTGCAAAACCCATTGACAGAACCGTCTCATGTTGTCAAAAAAAAAGTCAAGACTATGAGAAAACAAGATTTGTTATCTTGTAAAAATGATTGAAAACATATTGACACAGGCCAAACGAGAATGTCTGTTTTTTTTTTTTTAAACACTTGTAAAACTGCTTGATGATGTAATAGACATACATTTACAATACATTTAGTTATTTAGCAGACGCTTTTATCCAAAGCGACTTACAAGTATCCCAATTTGATGGTTGGTGTCAGAACACAGGGTTGAAACAGCACCCTGGAGCAATGAGGGTTAAGGGTCTTGCTCAAGGACCCACATTGGTAACTTCATTGGACCTTGGATTTGAACCCCCAACCTTCTGATTGACAGTCCAACACCCTAACCACTGAGCTACCACTCCCCAGACCCAGATAGACCCAGACACAAGGTGGCACAATAACACAATTCTGTTTTACTCATGAAGTATGTTGTGCTTAATTTTAAGGACTGGTTTAGGAGATCTTTTAGAGCAACAACATTAACATCCATATTGGCCACACGAAACTAAATGTTATTTAAATTACAAACTGCTTTCAAAGGTCAAATATTTGACTTCTGGCACACAGATACCGATGTTTAATTTAGCTCATACAACTGGTCTGTGACGTCCGACCATCAGAGAAATGCCCTTTACTCTGACGTCACCAGGTCAGAGGGAGGTTCAAACATTTTGACCCGAGGAATCTGGGAAGTAGAATAGTTCATTGTCATCATTTTGAAAGGTTGCACCTGACATCACACAGAGCGTTCAGATTTGAGCCAGAAATCATTTATTAAGCTTTTCCTCTTTCTGTTCTAAGACGCTATTAATATACCATTGTCTTCAACAATGAAATTAACTTTTTAAATTTTTTTACAACAAAAAAATAATGGTATAAAGTAATGGTAAAGTAATGGAGTAAAGTTTCTCCATATGGACCAAGGTACAGAATCATTTAAACATTACACTTACACATGAGTATATGGCACAATCTACATTTGCATTGTATACTGATGTCTTATTCTACTTTTTGCAGATATAAAAGGTCCCCCAATGATGTTCAGTTGAGTGCAGATCAGGGCTTTGTGCTCTTCCAACCACAGATTCATAAATGTTGTTTTGGGTCCTGATGCACAGTAACGCTAAAATGGCCATTTCCCACAAAGTTAGAAAAATAAAGGTGTCCAAAATACATGATCCATAAGGATAATCTCATACACGCACGGAAACAGGACTGAATAAAACAGCCGAATTTAGTCTGTGTCCCAGTATTCATCCCTAAAAAGCCTCAATTATATGTATGAATCATAACACTAGTTTATTATCTAAATAAATTTTGTGTAAGTACCGGTTGTGGGATTAAGTATATTTTGAAAATCAACAAACTACAGCATCTTAAGCTCCTGATATTAAGTAAGCTTTTAGTAATCATGAATTTTATCTCAGTATATGGTTTATAATTATGTGTTTGATATGGTTAAGGGACAGTAATCACAATTTTAAACATTTACCATTTTTGAGAAAAAGAGTAACTTGCTCTTCTGCTACACTAACTGGTAGATAGTACTTAAGTAAAGAGGTTACAACCCACATAAACTGTAATTCGTTTCCTTCCTCTGTTAATGCAAAACGTAGTATGGCTGGGATAGAAATAATGCTCAAACCAAATAATACCTGCTCTGTGGTGGTACTGTTGAGGTCCTGACCATAAGAGAACAGAGTAAAGGGGACTAACACAGCATGTCCTGTAGTCCATCTGTTTGTGGACTACAGGACATGCTGTGTTTGATTAATATAACGTTATATAACTAAATACACACCTATGACCTAAAAAGTTGCGGTCACTTTTAAAATAAAAGCAGTGCGGCTTTATAAAGTTGTTTATAAAATGGGTAGTTCTGGTCCTTAAATCTGATTGGCTGAGCCGCTTGTCTAGCCGTGACATTATTCACAATAGCCCACGACTATGATCGCTTCACATTTGTAAAAATGTGCGATATTATTGTTTTTTGAAGTGTTTTATAAACTACGTTCTGTAATTTATCCACTAGATGGCAGCATTTGATTGTTAAAGAATCTGGTCAGGGTTCATTTAAAAAAACAGACTGGATTATGTCATGGAAGACAAGTTTATTAGCAATTTTGCTTCCAGCCAACGCATTTATGAATCATGCTTTGTTTTTCTTATATAAGTGTTTTGGTAAATATTTTATAAAACCAATAAGGCATGAAAGGTTGTGCATTATTGTGAATAAACCATGGGAAAGACGTGTAACACACTCCACTTGCATGTAGTGTCTAATAACATCTCTTTCCCGTGTTTTATTTATATTAATGCACGCCCTCTCGTGCCTTATTGCTTTAATGCTGTGAATGATATTCACTGTATGGCACATACAAAAAAATAACCAAGTTGCTTTTATTTTGAATTATGTTTAGTGTGTTGGTTTAACCTTCCAAACCCTCAGTTTCTCATGTGTTCCTTGGGAAAATAAATTGCCCAACCCTGCCCCTGCCCCTCAGGTCAAAATGTCTGAACTTCCACCTGACCTGATGACGTCAAAGTGGTGGCCTTTGAGTCTTTAGTTAGATTATATAGACCAGGGGTGGGCAAACTTTTTGACTCACGGTCAACAATGGAATCGGAAAATTGTTGGCTGCTTCGTGGTGATAAAGTAATGACTCATTTGTATTCTTTAAAACTCTGGTTTCTAATCATATCAGACATTTAATCAGACTTCTTCAAAAAAACATTTTGTTGTCCCTTTTTATTAAACACTCGGCACTCACTGTCCACTTTTCTTTGGTTCTGTTTATTTTCACAAAAGGCAAAGTAAAGAAGTATGTAAAACACTTCGCCAGTGGAGCACGCCATCTTGGGGAAATGCAGGCATAGCAGGGAAAAGAACCACCCAAGTAAGGGCTAAAAATATAATATTTTGATCATTTGGTGGGCCAGATTTAAAAGCCCAATTGGCTGCATCCTGCCCACCCCTGACATAGACCATTTATAATAGACATTAGTGGTTTCTCAAAGTCAAACAGCTGAAAGAGGTATTTCACTATATATCATAACTTCAAATGACCTGTAAATAAATTACTTTTTTATGAAACCCGCCTTGTGACAGGAAGATCCCTGGTTCGATTCCTGGCCCCTTTAAATATTGTGGCTGAAGTGCCTTCGGCGAGGTAAAAGTGTTACAAACACACTATTATTGAAACAAAAAACAACGTTTAATTCATGAATGCGTTTATTGAAAACAAAATTGACGACAAACTGGTCTTTAGCGATGTAACCTAGTACGGTTTTTAAAATACACACTAATCTTTGGAGACGCCGGACACCTTATACTTAGCGATCAAATCCTGCCATTTAGTGGCCAAATTACAGATTTGTTTTAGTTTACGCGAAACTGAGAATAATGTATTTTATATCATGCATTCATACAAATGTGAAGCGGTCTTGTGTGTTCTTGTCAGTAATGTCACGGCTGTACAAACGGCTCGGCCAATTAGATGTAAGGACTGGAACTACCCGTTTTATAATAACTATAAAAACCGCTTCCCATTCGTATTAATGCGTGACATTTTCTGTCTTTTAAAACTGCGCTCTGCAATTCGGCCACCAGATGGCAGTGTTTGATTGTTAAAGAATCCGTAAAACTAAATTGGACATTTCATTTTAAGAGCCGGACTAGATTACGTCGCGGAAGACCAGGTTATTAGCTATTTTGACTTCAACAAACGCATTTATGAATCAAACCTTGTTTTTTAGGCACTCGAGGTCGTGGCTTATTGAGAATAAATCACGAGAAAGAGGAATAACGGCTCACACCACCTCGTTTTCCCGTGATTTATTTACAACAATTCACGCCTTATTGCTTATTTGTTTAATTGTCGAACTTTGTGATTATGTCCAGTAGATTTAGAAATGTGTCTCATCGGACAAAACTCTGCTTCAGATCGTCACAACATCAAGAGACAAGGTAATCAGCCCAAACGTTAAACTTGACCGCTCGCTTGCATTTGTCCTGAAGGGGTCGCCATTGTTCCTGTCTTTCGGCTGAGAGGCGGACGTATGACTTCACAGCTGCGCTGGGTTTCCTTTATGATCGCGGGATCTCCCTCATCCCACCGCAGACTCACCGAGACACAGCGACACAGAGACACACAGAAAGACACCGTCGCCCGCTCGTCCACCTGCCCGGACTTGTCCTCGCGTCCTCACCGCGCTCCGGTTGGTTCCGTTGGTTCTGTGCACATTATTTAGTGGCAGGAGGCTTCGTGTTGGTTCGGGTGACATCGGCAGAGTTTCGGGTCAGTCATGTCGGAGGTTCTGCCTTACAGCGAGGGCAAGATGAGCGGCTACGGGACGGACAACGACGTCAGCCAGATGTCCTTCAGCTGCGGACTGCAGGACAGCAGCGCGTTTTTCGGCGCTTCGCAGCCCAAACGACCGCCAAAACTCGGCCAGATCGGCAGAGCAAAGCGAGGTGAGCAGATAAACTTTAAACAGGTGCTTTAATAGTTCACAGAATTACCGGCATGGTTTTATTTTCCTCAGTTACTCTGGTGTCCTCAAAACCGTTTTGTCATTATGCATGTTTACACCCTAAGGAAGCAGTTTTATTTATATATGTATATATAAAATATAACGTTGGTAAAAGTCAAGAGAGAGAGAGAGACATGCATTTAACAACACTAAGTGACAGTGGGTCACTAGAGTGGGTCAATAGAGACCAATTAACAAAAAACAAAACAAAAAACCTATTAACAAAAACAAATAATTAAATAATTACCACAGATTTAAGTAAATTCTGGTGCGAAGCTCGTCATCCACGATCGAGCAAACTGCTTTCTCGCAGCACCACACTGATTTAAAAGAGTCAATGTCTTTCATGCATTTAAAAAAAATTAAAATCAATTAAAATTCTACATTTGATCAGCCGGCAGAACATCGCAATCACATTAGAGTCTGCTGTTTGAGAGAGAGAGAGAGAGAGAGAGAGAG
>JAOUQT010014316.1:0-12042 GCA_025769995.1 Xyliphius kryptos | reverse complement strand
TCACTCACTCACTCACTCACTCACTCACTCACTCACTCACTCACTCACTCACTCACTCACTCACTCACTCACTCACTTGTTAATGGTTAAGTTTAACCAAAATAGCATAAGCTACAAAGCCCAGATTGTGGAGCTTGGCAATATAAGCAATGCTATGCCCTCTTGACTAAGCAAAGTCTGCAGTATCTGTCCCGTTTGGTTATGCTGCTCTAGTTAGCACTTACTGCATTTCTTACAGGGTGAAACCTGGACCTCTGTTGGACTGATATCGTTATGTGCAAAGAGACAAAGAGAAACACCTGTATTTTGGCACCTACAAGATCTTTTCCAACAAAAAATGCTCTGATGTAGAACAACATTGTTATTATTATTAGTAATAGTAACTGCGTCAGTAACGGGGTCACGGGTCAGTTTTTGAGATGAAGACAGAGAAACCACGGTCTGTAGGGTGCCATCAATATACACTAAAGATTAGTAAATATATAATTAAGCAAACAGAATAAAATAAAAAAAGGCTACTGAGTTATGCATAATAAATTACTGTGTAATATTATGGCATGATCTCCACGACAGTACAGTGTATGATTTAAGATTTGTGCAAATAAAATCTGTCAAATAATGATATTGATATTATTAATACATTTTATTTATAATGCAAATTAAATTGAAATTGTTTGTGGAGAATCCTTTTTTATAAATAATTACTTGATTCTTGTGTGGTGACAATGATTCTATATACGTCCTTAAACCCTCACAGAACCATCTTCATGTTTAAAAGGTTCCTTGCATGATGAAAAGGTTCTTTAGATGTACAGGGAAGGTGCTAAATAGGGTTCCGCCATATTTACGATATTAATTAAAATAAGTGTTGTTTGTTTTTTATGTAAAAAAAGATTTAATACAGAATCAAATGCATTACATTGCCCACCTGTCTCAAAAACATATCAACATGCAAAGAACCTTTTAAACATGCAGATGGTTCTTTTGATTGTTGATGATACTATACAAAGCTATCAAGTTTAAATAAGAACTTTTAAAGAACAGTTTTGAGGGTCATGTATTCTGTTGGGTTCCTGGGCAGGTAGTTTTAACCCTTGTCTTATTTTTTCAGCTGTTTGCTGTTAAAGGTCACACAGCGGGACAATCTGCATATTTCACTTGGCACAGTTTTACATCGGATGACCTGTTTATCTGAGCCTGAGACCAATATTGTGAGAGCACGATGATACGCACCCCAATTGCTGGGACAATGAAGTATCTCAGTATTTTGTATTTAAAGGCTAAGTACAGGCTTTGGTAGCACAATATTTTAGTATTAGGCATCTAGGGATTACATATTGCAGTGTTTAATGGGACAGTATATTAGCATTTACTACCTTAGTATCTCAGAATTAGGTGTCTTAGTATTTTAGTGTCTCTGAATTTAGTGGTTTGACTTATTAATATTGTATTATCTCACAATCTCAGTATTAAGTACTTTAGTATGTTGGGGTTCAATATTTAAGTAGCTTGGTATTTTGTGGCTCGGTTTCTTAGTATTTAAGACATTAAATATGTAAATTTGGTATGTTTTTGGATGTGAGAAGAAAGAGACCTAGAAGGAACTTGAAGCAGGTAAAAAGAGGACCTTCTTGCTTTGCTTTGCTCCCTTCTTGCTGTGGGGTGACCTATACTGCTGGTTGGTTTAGTCTTCTGAACTTATTCTGCAAACGAACCCTGATATTTAGATGGAGTTCAAAACTGTTGCAGGACACTTGTTTCAATAATTTTAAATTAATGGAATTTAAATTAAGAAGATTTAAGCTGGTTGTCCCTTCCGAGCCAATTTTATAAAAGGACATGACAACCAAACGCAGCGTCTTTACGAGATACAGAATATAAAACGCTGTGCAGACAAAAGCTGTTGCAAAAAGCAGCATTTGGGTGCTTTGTTATTATAACAAAAACATGCATTTTCTTGCAGTGATATTTGAAAAGTGTGCACATTTAGCTATCCGTTCTGTTTAAGAAAACAAACACTGGTGCGCATATGCATCGGTCGCGTTGACAGTTTAGCACCAACCAGGCGGCAAAAATGTGCGAACTAAGTGATGGGAGCCTTTAGATCTCACCTGCCACCGGCGCCCTCTCGCCCTTCACCATGTTCCTGCATTCAAGCGCGCCCTTTCACTCAGCACCGACTGGAACCGGGCAAACTTGCTTCCACTTTCCTCAAATACCACTCTTTTAAATTAGCCCGGGTGTGTTCTGGTTCCCAGAGCAACGGCTTTGTTTTCAGGGCTGCTCTGTGGTTCGTTTGGCTTTCCGCATCTTCCCTGGTTGCATGTGCGCCTCCCTCCAGCGCGTCCTGTCCTCGTTTCCCGCCACACCTGCTCAGAATGACCCACTTCTCGCGTCCCTTTGTTGCCTCTACAGGTGTAGATCAGAGAACAACACTGAGACCTGGATTCACCCGCCGCTGAGACGCCGTTTCAGACTCTGCGCCCCTCCGCCGCTTGCGCTAAATATTAAACGGGGTGCATGAAAGCGCGCACGTGAGCACCGGGTCCTAGTGCCCCACCAGCTCACCTGACGACAGGTTGACGGTGCAGGTGAGACGTGATGTTTGAATGAAACGCCCCCAGGTGGACAGAACTGAGCGCCAATCACCATCAAACAGTTGCTTTTTTTTAGCTTTTAAAAATCCGACATTCCTTCATAAAAATACTAAAACTTAAAAAAAGACAACAAACGTCCCCACTTGTCTTAGAAGATAAGAAAAATCCTTCATTGTCATTGCACAGTGTGCAACGAAATTGAGCAGCAATCCTAAGATACTTGCTGTTTACAAAAAACAAGATGTCTTACCCATGCACACGCATGTTACAGGCTTGTTTTATGGAAGTCAATCACCGATTTGTTTATGTGGCATGAATTTTCTTCGATTCCGTCTTCATTAGAGTCCTGCGTCATTCATGACCGCTCTACCAGCGCGCCAATCGCTAAAGAGATGATACACTGTAAGAGCCAATCACCCCGCACTATCCCCTCCGTCTACCCGCATGCCAATCACTACACAGATGATACACGCCAAGAGCACAGCGCCCTCCAATCTACCCACGCGTTATTCGCTATAGAGATAATACACGCCAAGCATGATCCCCTTTACTACTCGCATGCCAATCGCTATATTAATGATACACGCCAAGCGCCCCAAGCCATCCACTGCACTTTACCTGTGCACCAATAGCTATAGAGATGGTACACACCAAGCACCCATGTCATCCTCTCTACTCTACTCTACTCTACTCTACTCGTGTGCCAATTGAGATAACATATGCCAACTGCATTATATTAGCTATACATAGACAATAAAAAGGTCATTTATCTTTTACTTAATCCTTTACAAGGGTCACGGGGTTGGGGGGGGTTGCCAATGCCCATCCAGGGGAGAACGTCTCTGGCGCCGGACAAATACATAAATAGACCCAGGACATGGCACCAATCTATCGCTGGGCACACACACACACACACACACACACACACACACACACACACACACACACACACACACACACACAGGCAGACCACAGGGGCAATTTAGAGCAGCCAATTTACCTTGAATCTATCCAAAGGCAATTTCTAGCTTGTTAGCAGTGTTTCCAGGATAGGGTCTAGACCCCCAAGATCAACCAGTGACTGTTGAGAAGGAAAATAACCAAAAATATAATTAAACATTTTTTTTATAATAATGTGATTTTTATGTACATATGTTTACACAATGTATATATGTAGACCTCAAATTTGCAATTGACTGATTTAAATTGCCCCATATAGTCTCTCTGTGTGTTTGTGTATGTGTGCCCAGCGATAGATTGTAGCTCTGTCAGGGTGGATCTGCCCAACGGCCGTGACATTCTCCACTGGATGGGCATGGGGAAGCCCCCACGACCCTCAAAGAGTATTAAGTGGAAGAAAATGAATGAATCAATGGATTATAAATAACTCTTAATCTATTTTAACCATATTTATTGTTTTAATGCTTTATTAAAGAAACGGATTGCTTACGAAAAAAAATGTGTCATAAAGTGCGTATTAATAGAAAAAGTAAATAAAATAACAGTCTTCTTGTTAACTCATTCATTCATAATCTTCTGCTTATTCCTTTATGAGGGTCGCGGTGGGGTTCCCCTCATGCCCATCCAGTGGAGGTCTCGGGCGCTTGGCAGATACACCCAGGACAGGGCGCCAATCTATCGCTGGATACACACTCACTCACACACACATTCACACACTATACAGAGCAATTTAGAGCATTCAATTTACCTTCATGTTTTTGGTGTGGGGGAGAAAACCGGAGAACCCGGAGGAAACCCACACAGACACGGGGAGAACATGCAAACTCCACCCAGATAGGGATTCGAACCGGGAAACCCCAGCGCTGAGAGGTGAATGTGCTAACCACTAAGCCACCGTGCTACCCTTGGTAACTTAATTTCCCATCTTAACAGTTTAGTTCTCTCTTTTATTCCTCACAGATTTTTACCATCCACTTTTCTTATTTAATTAGTCTTTATTTGACTCAGATTATCCTCTAATTGCTGTTTCTTGCTTCGTACCCCGCCTGTGTGCGTTCCGTGCTTTCAAATTCAAAGCGTGTTTTGTTAAAATTTCCAAGCTTGCGATTGGTCTGTGAATTTATTTGACAGCATAGCCCGTACCGTAAAAACAAGAAAAGCTTCGCTGCTAAAAATAAACAATGAGTATAAATCAATATTTTGGGTCTGCAGTAAACAACGTCTGGGTTTGGACATCAACTGCGGTCCGCCTATTATTGACCTCTGCTCTAGTAATAGCCAGTAAAGCTGGGTATGTAAGACGGTCGCAATATTTCACTGCTTCATATGGGACAGTGCTTAATCAGATAATAATAGCATTAAAGATGTGCATTTTAATCCTTTTCATTTTTTACTTTTTTTTTGGTGTCCCAGTTTCACATCGCTGTCCCTCCCGTGTCTATTTAGGACGCCCTGCTTTCCCGCTGTGACCTCAAAACTCACTGTTTGGATCTGTGTGTACTATGGAGTCACCTTCTCGATTAGTCGCCACTTCAGGAACACAGCCTTCGCAAAAAATAGTAAATCAATATGGGTGTTAATACAGAGGCCCTGCATGGGGTAGCATCACTCTTATGCCCCTGCATGGGGCAGCATCACTCTTACTCGTATTTGCTGTTTCCATGTGCACCTGTATGTGCACACTTTAAAACAATAATTTACATTACACACTAAACTAAACAATACACTTGTTGTTTCCACATCCGGACAGCAATAAACCACAATGTGTGTAAATAATCATCTCTGCTCTACAGTGTGAAAACCCCCTCTTTTATTAGGACGGATGCCTCATGCACAGCCAGATGTCTGATGGACTAATGTGGTGTTGACAACCTGAATCTAGTGTCTGTAAAACTGTTTTGAGTCGAAGGTGCTAATGGAAAACAGACTTTTTAATGGAATCTGGTTCGAATAAAACAACGTGATAATGTACCAATTATAAAAAAAAAGGCTAAAATAGGCTCCGGCAATGTCACCCATATTTTGCATACCTGAACAGAATGATGGAACATATAAAATTTAATGTGTATGTTTTTTTTAATTAGTTTAATTTAGTCATTTATTAATTTAATTAATCTGCCTATTCTGGTTAGGAACATTAAAACGGGTAGTTTCAGTCTTTAAATCTGATTGGCTGGGCCGTCTCTCCAGCCATGACATTATTGACAAAAACACACACCTCTGAGAGCTTCAGATTCCTTTTCTTTTACTGAGTTTTTAATTTTACTAATTTGGCCACCAGATTACAGTAGTCGATTTTTAGAAATACCGGAAAACTTTTAATCAGCAATCAGTGTTAACTTTAAAAACTAGATTTTAAAAACTAGACTTTATTACGACGGACTAGATTACGTCGGGGAAAACCAGTTTATTAATGATTTGCTTTCAATAAGACATTTATGAATTAAACCTTGTTTTTTATTATGGTGTATTTGTTAGTGTTTTAGAAAAGCAATAAATGAATGAATAAGACTCTGTGTAATGGGTTGTGTAATAAGGTTGTGTATTGGTGTGAAAAAATCATAAGAAAACAAACAACTCCTCTTTCCTGTGATTTATTCACAATACTCCACAACCTCGAGTGCCTTATTGCTTTATTCACTCACTAACTGGAAAGAATATGCAAATTCCTTACTGAATCAAACCAGGACAGTTCTCCTGTGAGTTGGAAGTGCTAACATCACAGACCAATTAGTAAAAAAAAGACTCAAAAGAAAATACATTTTTAAGTATGTAAAGTGCCAAAAAAAGGCCACATCTGAGTGTAAAAAAGGACTAAAGTGACAGCCCTCTTCATCAAAGTATACAAGTTTTGGTTTGGTTCCATTTCAACAGATGTATAAAATCAAGCAGCTGGTCATGTGCTTTGGACAACTGTATACATCCTAATTTATGGAACCAGTTTGGGGCTGGCCCTTTCTGTTCCACCCTGTCTGCCCCAGTCCACAACGCACAGTTGAAGGACCTGATTGGCCCACAAAGCCCAATAAAAGCCCATGAGATGAGCCCAATAAAAGCCCTTGGCGTCTGACCTCACAGATGATCATCAGAAAAGATGAACAATTTTTAACTACACGACTCAAAAAAGAGTAGCAGCCACCATAGTTTCAAATGTGGAAACCAATTCAAAATGAGAAGTCAAAAAAAGCTCCACTGAGTGTAATGGGAAGTTGTTTCAATACTTTTGTCTATAGTATACAGGTGTCTAATCCACCTAATAGAAGGCTTTAAACACCAGATAGGTGGCTGCTTACTAAATGAGGTGTTAAATCATTGGTTAGAAAGTTGGTGGCTTGAGTCCAATTACTGCCGATATGCAGATTTTTAGGTTGGAATTGTTTAAACTGGTTGATATAATGACCTAATGACGTCACTCCAAATAAGGTAGATGTAACCCTAAATGTAAAGTATGGAGACGTATGGTGGCAAAACCTGAGCATCAGCACCTTTTTGTGCAAAATGAATGTAGTAAATTTTTCATTTCCAAAACACTGCATATATAACAAGCACAACAAAAAAAAACAATAAAAACTACATTTGAGGAGCAAGTCAAAGTCAGCAGGGGTCCAGTTAAAAATTCAGCAATTTAGGCAGAAAAACAAAAGTTAAAACCTAAAGGTAAGACTAAAGCAAACATAATAAACTCAGTACAGGCAATAAATCCTAAAATTGAAGCTGGGCCTGCAGCATAAGTACCAGATTTATTCACTATTTAAAAATTAGATTTGTCCATCCGTGTTAGTTTTTATCTGTTCGATTTAAACAATTATTTCGAGAAGAAAGTACAATTTCTAACTAAAAAATAGAAGCTGTTGATGGTTTTAATATCGTTACAGCTGTTTCAGGCTTGTTATTTGTTACAGATAACTAAACCCCTGCTTCCCCCTACAGGCAGATCACTGCAACAGCAGGCGGGCTAGTGGGGAAAACGGGCTATTACCATGGAAACTGGAGTGCCAGCGCACAGTTTTTGCTCAAGGTCATGTTGGGACAAGTCTTGGTTGAAGTCTGGGTCGCGTAATGAGAAAGGTCGGATGGAGGATGTGCAGGATGAAGCAGGAGGCACAAGAATGTCGATGTACATTTTGTGGATGCTGTTTTTTTTTGGAGCGTTTGTTTCTGTAATGCTTAAACAAGACGGCTGGTAGAAAATGAGAATCCTGACCTTTAGATCTGCTGACAAAAGAGCAAGAAACACACACTTTACCGTGAAGGGTTTACAATTGGAAAAAAAAAACAACAAAAAAAAAAATACCCTCATACCCTCACTGGCCACTTTATTAGAAACAGATCCTTATTACTCCCATTGACCATATTGATTGACTTTGTAGTTTTACAAAATGTAGTTCATACGTTTTTAGTCCCCTTTACTCTGTTCTCTTACAACCATGACCCCTACAGGAGGCTCTGTGTTTGTGCTTAAAAAAATCAGTATATATTTTTAAAATCATAAACGAAACACACTGTGGGCAGCACAGTGGATTAGTGGTTAGCACAATTGCCTTTCAGATTCCTGGTTTGAATCCCGATCTGGGTGGAGTTTCCATGTTCTGTGTCTGCAAGGGTTTCCTCCAGGTTCTCCAGTTCCTTCCCACAGTCCAAAACCATGGATTTGAGGTAAATTTACTGTGCTAAATTGCTCCGTATATTCTCTGTGTGTGTATGTGTGAGTGTGTGCTCAGCGATAGATTGGCGGCCCTTCCTGGGTGTGGTTGCCCAGCGTCCGAAAAGTTCCGAAAAAAGATATATATTACTTTATTTTCCCAATTTTTTATTAACTGCATTCTGTAATTTTGCCACTAGATGACAGTATTTGATTGTTAGAGAAACCGGACTAGATTATGTTGCGGGAGACGAGTATATTAACACTTTTAATAAATGCATTTATGAATCAAACCCTGTATTTTTATTAGAGCGTGTTTGTAACAGTTTTATAAAAGCAATAAGACACTTGCGGTTGTGTATTATTGTAAATAAATCACGGAAAAGACGCCTTCCCATACCTTACTGCTTTATTAAAAACATTATATTGCAATTTTTGTATGATTGTCTTTAACTATGGTTATTTTAGTAGTTCACGCTAAGTATCTACAGTGGAGTTGCCCTCGAGTAGGTGATCATGTGGCACTCTTTGAGGGGCACTGTAGCAACCTCAGGGAAAGCAGTTGTAATTTCTAAATTTACTACTGAATTGAATTTTAAGTAATTTTTAATTAATTAATCGCAAAACATGGTCATAATAATTTTTATTATTTTATAAGCATAATGGAAAGGCATAAAAAGTGGGTTCCCTTACTCTAGAACTAAGTAAGTGAACTGAAACACAACCCTCTAGACAATAGAGCATTTCAAATCTCTGAGCCACCAAACCTCCTGAGCACACGTTTTGGCCGAACATTTTCCCCCCACATCTACAAGCTGGGGTGAGAATGACAGACTGAGAGGAAATGTGTGGGTGAACAATTCCCCTGTGGTCGGAATTTGGACTGATATAGGATTCTGAATCCCTATATTGTGCGTTTGAACTCCTTACAGCAGCGAAAAAGGTTCTCGGAGGTTAGCTTAGAAAGTTCTGTCTCTCATGGTTGATGTATTTGGATATTTAAGGAAGGAATCAACGCAAAGAATTAAACAATTATTCTAAAGTAAGAACGGTCTTTTTGCCAAGTATCAGTCGGATGCGTAGGTGGAGGGAATGGGAACATAGACCGGAGATTTCGAAAGTTTTGAGTCACTGGTTTTAAAATAGCTCAAAAACGCAACTGATTCTTGTTAATAACTGTTATCGCCTCAAAACGATATAATTCATTTATATGCGTGTTATTGAAAACCTTTGTTGTTATATAAGTAATAGCTATTCAGGGGCATATCCTTTGAAATCCTCAGCTTAGAAGTGTCAGATTTGCTTGTAATTTACATTACATTGTTTAACGCAGAGTTTCTCAAATGGTGGGTTGTGGACAGCTTGTAAAAAATGGTTTTCGTTGTTTTAATTAAATTTGAATATCACCGGATTCTGTCTTTATCTATTTTGATAAGTTGAAAAGTTTCCCTGTTAAGTTTCTCTTGAGAAGTTCAAGTTAATGCTTTACCTTAAGCTCCAGCAAGAACAAAAACAAGTTTCCAGATTCAGCAGCCCATCAAATAAAAAAAACAGAAACACATAGAGTTGAAGAAGGAAATTGTTAAAAAATGGGAGGGCAGAATTAAGATAGCTGGAATTGGCTGAACATATGGAAAGTCTACGATAAGTTTAATTGTGAATTTATTCATTTAGATCAAAAACGGAGAAATATGAATGCCGTTCAATTTAATTATATTTATTTACTTTTTAATTGTTTTTTTTATATTCATTTTCATAAAATAATATAAAATACTGTATATATAATTATTTTTTTCTGTTTTTGGTTTTAATCACTACATTTATTTTTTATAAAATGTGTTTTTATGTACTTTAGCATCTCTAGAACAAATTCATTGGATTTACCTAGGAGAAAATTGAAATAGGTGCCTCAGTTTTCATTGATTTCAGATTTCAAATTGTTTGCGGACGAATTAGCAGCAAAAACAGAGGTAACACTGCACATAATAAAAATTAAAAATATTTAATGCTTATCTAATTTTGTACTTGTCTTTTATCTTGAAAATAAAGAGTGAGAACAGCATGCATCAGATTAGTGCAGAAAGGTGGATTTTTGTTCACTGAGGACAATAGCTTTGCAGTTTCTTTTACAAAATTCTTTAAAATTACCTTTGCATGCACATGTATGGTTAAATGGGTCTTTGAAGGCAATTTTTTTTAAATAACTTTGTTTGGTTTGTTTACTGTTAAAGTGGTTCACCACCTAATTACCATGGGTCCCAGACCGAGACCAGTTTAGAACCCATGGTTTAGCAGAAGCTCTTATTTAAGACAAATTACAAGTATTTCCACTTGATGGCTGGAGTCAAAACACAGATTCACCTGGTGCAACAAGGGTTAAACGCCTTGCTAAACATGAGTAAGAAAGTGCTGTGTTCTCTGCACCACCTGTAATTAAAAATGCCATCGGCTGGCTTCATCTGAATCAGTGGAAAAAAACCTTCCTAAGTTGTAGCTGCAATGTGGTAGCTGTAATCTGCTAGAAAACACATGTGTAATGATTAGGAACTTGCCATGGTCAGCAGAAAAAAAATAAAAAAAAATAAACCATTTTTGCCACTTGTTGTTTGGGGGTTAAATGTCTGGCCATTTTTTCCACAGGGACAGATTTACAAAACCAGTATGTCTGTGGAATGAGGAGTGAAATCCCATGCAGGTGTGAGGACAAGCAGACTTCACAAACAAAGGACCTTTGTCTGTCACACTTGGGAAAAAACCCAAGACCTTGCTGTGAAGTAAGAGTGCTAATTGCTGCGCTGCCATGTCACCCATTTCTCTATAACTGCCCTGAATTCAGTCGCTAGATGCTTTGCATCTAAACAGTATCTCCTGTTGAACGTGTGACAGTTCCATTTCAGCCCACTGAGGTGATCATTACTATGAGATTGGCAGAGTGGAAGCAGAGTTTGGGAACAATGGGGACAAAGAATGATACCAAAACGATAATGGCTTTTTTTCTGCCTATTGTATCTGACTTTACACAGTGTAAGGTAATAACTGAATACTGGCTTTTTAAGACTTAAAAGCAGAGTACACTAACAGGAGGACACAGACCCAAACTGATAAACTATTGTTTTAACTGTCACTGTTTATTTTAAGCGAGAGATCTTTTCTTATCTTTATGGTATGGGCTTTGCTGTGCAGTAAACTCACAGACCAAGGTGCTCCTCAGCCAATCTGATCTGTTCATTTTCGAAGTGTGGCGTGTGCACACGCAAGGTACGATGCGGGAAGCAGCAGCTAAGAGGATAAACTTATCTTACTTTATCTATATAAAACTAGTATAAATATTGTCAAAGAAAGACCAATTCAGATTGCGTGCTCTAAAAAAAGAAAAGTTGACAGCAAAAACTAAAAGGAATAGAAGAGAGAAATAAACTGTTATGATGTGAAATCGAGTTAACACAGAAGACCGCCGTTTCATTGAATCTTTATGATGCACTTTTCTTTAAAAGCAATATGTATATAAAAAAGGCTTCAGTTTTTAGTTGAAGGAAAAATATGTTTAGGTTTCATAAATAACTTATTTAATCCAGCATTTAAAACAATATATATTGATAAAATACACTGCTCAAAAAAAGAAAGGGAACACTTAAACAACACAATGTAACTCCAAGTAAACCCCACTTCTGTGAAACCAACTTGTCCAGTTAGAAAGCAACACTTACTGTGAATCAATTTCACTTGCTGTTGTGCGAATGGAACAGACAACAGGTAGAAATTAGAAGCACTTAGCAAGACCCCCCTATAAAGAAGTGCTTCTGCAGGTGGTGACCACACACCTTTTCTCTGTTCTCATCCTTT
>JAOUQT010014306.1:0-22595 GCA_025769995.1 Xyliphius kryptos | reverse complement strand
TATATAAAGTGCTTTTGAGGCTTTGATAAAAGACACCAAGCAGTTCCTTTTCATCCGAACTCTCACACTGTTAAACTTACTGCTAAAACATCTGTTGTCTAGAACACTATCAGGTTTTTCAATGGCCCTAAATAAAATGTTCTGCTGCTGGCCCTCGGATCTATATTATTTAGTAAACAGTGTCTCTTGAGCGCAGTGGATGGAAGCTGAAGTTTATAAATTCCTCTGAACACCGACTCCTGCCATTTCTAGCCACCCCCACTGAGACGCATTATATTATATCCAGCTTTTGTGAAAAAGCCAGACAAACCTTCTCTGGTACAAAATAAAAAAAAAACAAAAGTAAAATAGGTAAACGGGCTTCTAACCTGGAGCATGGGTTTTCTTTTCTTGGTATACGTCGTAAGTGTAAGCATAGCGAAATGCAATCGCGGCAAAGAACATTTCGATACAAATGATGAAGTTCTGCCAGCCAGCTGCCACTGTGCCAGCGCCCACCTCATTCCCATCTATAATAAGTGCTTCTGGAATTACACCACATCGCTCCAGGATGGCCAGAATCATACCTTAAGAGAAAAAAATGGTTTATGGGCTGAATTATAAAGAATATTCATTACCATTATAATTGTAAAGAAATTATAAATAAAAACTGCATTTAAACAATCATGTTTAAAGACTTACTTAAACTAAAAAAAAATGTAATTGGAGGATGTTGAGATCAGGGCAATAAAATGAAGTCAGCTTAGTACTGTATGACTAAATCCATCCTATTGACTAACTCCTTAAACAATGGACATATTTTAGGAAAACCTAACAAACAATCACTTGGTTTAAATGGTCAAAGAGTGGTTCATAGACCATTAGGTATCATTGTCATGCATCTTTAAAAAGGGCTGGACACAACTTTCTGGAGAGATTCTACCCACTATTAAACCCAGATCTCCGTGAATAATAAAAATAGGAAAAAATAAAAGGTGAAGACATTGGCATAAGGTTGTAAAAACAATCAAGTAAACATGTGCCATAGTTTAAGTGTAAAATATATCAGTGAGCTTAATTTTGGTCAGACAGTGTAATAAAATACAATAATTTTTTTGTATTGGAAAACACAAAAAATTACATCCCAACATTGGTTGTGTGTGTGTGTGTGAGAACACGAACAGGAACTTTGTGTTAACATATCCAAACTTTAAAAAAAAAATCTGTCTCCCATGATTATGTACCTGTGCAATTATAGCTGTCATTTATTATACTATAAGTTTATATTATAATTATTATTAGTTATAATCTGGGGTAAAAAAAACAAAACAAACTCTGGATTAGACATGACTCATCTACACCTACCTTGCCAGAAGGAGAGGAAGATTACTGATTTAATGGTGAGGAATTTAAGTACTGGTTCAAATGGTCTCAAGAGGTCACTGGTGGCAGAGTAGAAAAGGAACAGAGCATAAAGGGCCAGACTAACAGAGAAGTTATAGATGATGGTGATGTAAAGGTAGCCTCCATTGACACTAAAGAAAGAGATACAAAGTAATTAGATATGTATTTCATATTCACATACATAAACAATATTACAAATAAAAATAAATGAATAAATCAGCTTACTTAAAATCTCCATCATGGTATTTTCCAAAGGCTTGTAGGAAAATAGTGATGACCGCCATAATGGGTTTCACAACACAAAACTGAAGTGTAGCCTAGATGAAAGATGGTACTTTGAATGATTTAATACTGTACCAAAACTTAGCTAAAAATTAATGCTTCTTACTTTTCAATTGAATGCTCTTCTTAAATTAATTTCATTCATTAAAGGTTAAATCAGATTTTTTCTTTAGAAATAATGGAAAATAAATATATTCAAAGCTAAATCTATTGTAAACTACTATGTACAAAAACAAAAAGAATAACACTGACTTAACAAAAACAAACAGAAAAATGATTAAATAAAAAATGTAAATACTGATGCCAATCAAAAAGGATTTAGCGACAAGTGCTTTTAGCTAATTTTATTGTAAACTAAACAAGATAAGACAATTTGCTTCCAAATAATACATAAATACACACACACACAAACCATACGTAATCAAAATTAATTAGTCATAGTCATCATTTCTTAATAGATAATGCTGAAGCCAAGCTAAATTGTTCAACTCACAATAAATGTCCTATAATTAACAAATTTAATTGAGATTTTATTTGTGAACACATAGCTACGACCCGCTTTAAAAAACGTTCACGTAGCGGTCCGGTAAAAAAGAACCATGTGACTAGAGTTCCCATTTTCCAATCTAAGAAGTTAATTTCACAGACTATTCACTGTTTGAACCACAAACTTTCAAATCCAATTTCCATCAACATTATAGTGAGAGTGCTGAGCGCTTCACCAGCCCCTCTGCAGGCAGCATCACCGTGACAGTTCCTATTATTTCTCTGTTTATTACTAAGTTGATTTAACTTGCCTTCTTGTTTTTTTTCCCTCAAGCTTGCTTGGATAGAGGTTATCTGACAGAAAGTGGATGAAAACAATGTGCGATTGCTTTTTTTCAAAGGTAAAAAGGTTACGATATTTTTACAAGTGTTTTTACTATTGACATTGAGAGTGAATAAAACCTCTAACATCAACTGTAAGCCAGTGTCTGGCCAAAAACTCTACTATAATATTTTGTTGGACTCTATTAATGTAAACCTAATGTAAAGTGATTTGTACTATTTGTAAACAATTCCTTTTGTCCAGAGTGTTAATTATTGGCAGAGATATTGTAGAACCATTTTGATAACAGAAACATATTTTTCTAGCTTATCCTAAATATCAGGGAAATCAAGGACTCGTTGTAGCACACTATATTTATACGTTTTTATTTTCACATCATGCTGCTAAACTTTCTAACCAAACAAGCCCCTTCAGATCAAAACAGCAACTTTATATTGTTTTAGCCAGTTGTACAGAAATCACCTAAAAAAATAAAATCACACAAACCTGTTTGCAAAATCTTAAAAAGCCAATAGAGTAACTCATTCCAGCCAAACAGCAGGTACCATACATACAACTTGACCTATGGAAACCAAAAGGAGAAAAAAAAACAAAACATGTTTTGACAAGACCATTACATGCATTTAAAAAGATTATCTACAATAATTTAAATATAACAAAGGTTTAAAACATTATAACGTGCACTATGTGCTTTTTGCCACACCTTTACTATCAAAGTAAATAGTACATTAAATGTTGTATACCTATTACTTTTACAATAACTTATAGCAAAAGAGATTCAACATAAGGATTTACTGAATTTTTTTATTTTTAAAAATACACTGGTGCCTTAAAGCTTGTGAACCCTTTTAAATATTTAGCACATTTTTGTCCACAGATTACCCAACAATTACCAACGAGAAACAAAGCAGATAAATATACTGCTCAAAAAAAATGAAGGGAACACTAAAATAACATATTCTAGATCTCAATGAATATAATATTTCAGTTGAAAATCTTTATTTAGTAGATATTGGAATGAGTTGTTTATTTTTATGAGCAGTGTATGTTATACAGTGTATGTTATGTAATTTATTGTTCATAGAAAATTGTTCAAATAATCCATTATGGTCCCTTAGATGTATCAGACAATATGAAGGTGAAACAAGAGTCAGGTGTTAACAAGATGTAAGATTTCATTTAAAGAACTGATCTTCACAAGTCATATTTGTGGAAATGTACCACGGCATGAACAAAACTGATTTTTAAGGACCTCAGATGATTTTTATAATTAGTAGGCAGTAATCAAGTCAAATAAATGAAATGAGGATATGAAGTTTAATTTAGAACAGCAAATTCTAAAGGAAAATGACAAGATATCCTGTACACTTGACACTGTACAACATCCCTTCTTCTGCACTTCTTAGTTTTATATATATATTTACACTATTATTGCGTTTACCATCGGTGACCGATCATCAATAATTATGTTAAGAAAATTACTTTACAAATTTGCTAGGTTACAAAGCAACCCAATGTAAGAAACTAAGCTATTGTTATGTTGTAATGTTCTCCACTATCAGGAGAACACTGAAAAACATTGGTGTACATGGCAAAGCGGCAAAGAGAAAGCCACAGATTTAAAAAAATAAATAAATAAAAAAAAGCATGTCTGCAGTAAGCTAAAGCTTACATAGACAGGTCAGAAGATTGTATGAAAAAAAATATGTAGACAGATGAATGACACTTAAACAATTTTGGTTTAAATGAGGTGTTCTGTTTGGAGAAAAAAAATGGTATTTTTCAGGAATAAAACCGCATCCAATCAGTGAAAAACAGTGCAGGTAAAATCATGTTTTGGGTCTGTTTTTACTGCAACCAATACCAGGATGGTTGACATTATTAAAGGAACACCGCATTCCAAATTTTACCTGCAAATTCAAAGAAAATCGCCAGGCCATGTATTTGTGAGCTGCATCTTAATAATACATGGGTCAAGCAACAAGACAAGAACTGTTAGTACAAAGGTCAGGAACAGAATATGTTTGCAGACGAATTAAGTTATAAAGTGTACAAGTCAAAGTCAGAACCGTAATCTAATTGAAAATTTGTGGGAAAATTTGCAACAAATGGAAGGAAATCTATAACTTAAAATGTTTTGTATAAAGAAATGGGCTAAAATTGCTTTAAGCTGATGTGCAGGACAAATAAAAAATTAGAGGTTATTTGTGGTCTTTACAAGGAAGTCACACCAGATACTAAAAGCAAAGATGCAGATACTATTATCAAACACAGGAATGTAATATTGGGTAATTCTTTCTCAATAAAGGAATTACCAAAGGTAAGGTTTAACTATGGCCTGTTTGAAGAAATTAGCAGAGCTGAGAGAGATGTTGATGATATGTGTAAGTGCCTGTGTTAGTGGGGGCAATGGCAAGGTGAGAAGGGATGGAATCAAGGGGACAAGTAGTGGGTTTGCTGGCAAGAAGAATCTTACCCATATCTGATTCTGAGTCATGGGAGAACGTTGAGAAGGTTGGTTGGATGTGTTCGATATCGTGTTGAGGATATTACCCAGCTACCCCAACTGGTCAAGCTTATTTCTAAAGGCTTTCCATCAGCTGCATTAGTGTTAGGTAGGTGAGGCAGCATGCTAGATGCATATATAACAGCCCATCAAATACTTCTGGTGTTGGTGTAGTAGGTTGTGGTTAAAATCTAACTCAGCAGAAAGATTTAAAAAAGAAGAATTTGTTCATTGGAACATTTTTTTTTAAAACACCTTTTTAGCTTAAATGTTGATGGGACAAAAGAAGACATGACAACTGCTGTATCAATTGATTCCAAAAGCACTTAGGGTGTTTAAAGTCAAGGTTTGTGGTAACATCTGTACTTCCTGTACACAACGAATCATGTCTTTATTGACCTCGTTTCGCACTAGGGGGGTAAAGGCATGCTAGAAGAGAAAAGGGCTTTGCAAATTTGTTGTTAAAACACATCACTTTCTATCATTATAGTTAACTTCACTATCTGTAGTTTAATAAAGAATTGTCAAAATACACAGGCAATCAATAGTTTTGTTTTTTTTCTATTTATTCTAATTAGATGGCTTAAAGCCTGTGAAAAGTTACACTTTCGAATATGCTGTACACACTTTTACTTTTCTCTGAGCAAAACAACCCAAGGTCCAAAATGAATAATTGTTATTAAAAACAGCTCTGATTAGACAAAAAACTAAGCAAAATGCATAGTAGTTTCCAACTGTGTAATAAATTGCTTTAGATTAAAAGACTTTTTGCTGCTCCATTCATTACTGCCTTTAAATACAAAAAGGGCAACTGAAAGCCTCTGAAAGTCCTCAGCCATGCTGTAAAGCCACAGACATAAGCAAGAAAAAAATTATATTGTGTTAACCTATTTTGTCTTTACCAATTCAATCAGGTCAAGCAGGCTATTTCTAGAGTTGTCCACATTACAGCTAACTTATACTGTGACACAGTATGATTACCTACTCCCAATCAGCTTCTATAGAAATACTATGGAAGTAATCCTGGTACAAACAAGTTATAAATTATGCATGCATTTATAATGTTCTTATATTTGTTTCCACTAAAATCAGCCTTAAAATAGCATCCAATTGTTGTACAAAACAAAAATGTATGTTCAAATGTCTACAACAGTGTTATCTGCATATTAAAATTAAAAAATATATTGTATTTTTTGTATTACTTATATAATATTGTATACTGTGTTTTTTAAGTCAAGTTAATGAAGTTTGATAAGAACCAACTATGTTTTGTTGATGCTTTTTACTCTTTGAGTTTGAGTATAAGATGACATAAAGCTTTATATTGTCGAAGCATTTGATTGGATATATGTTTTTATGTTATATTTCTCACAGAGGTAAAGGAATGTAAAGCTTTGCACGTTGTTTTCTTTTTCTCGTGACACCCTTGCGGTAACAACTGTAACTTAACATTATCTGTAACTGTAGATCAGTGTACTACATAAATGTAAAGAAAATTTGGCTCATTACAGATTTAATTCTGAAACCATTTTCAACTTTCAGGTTTTCACAAATCTTTCATTGACCTAAAGAATGAACTGTCATAAGCTTCTAAAAACATTAACTTTGGCCACAACTCTATCAAAGGATGATTAAGAAAAAAACAGAGGGTTCTTGTCTTTCCTTAAAGTGTCAGTTAATAAACAGATGTTCTGACAACTTGCTACTAAGATTTACTGGACCCATTTACTATTTATTGTGCTTACAAGAATGACAAACTGTAAACTGTACTGACCAAGATGTAATAAAAGAATACCCAAACTATAATATTACCACCCACCAGTTTTACAGAGTGGATACGTTTTTCAAACTGGAATGCAGCATCTTCCATTTTTCGAACAAAATTCTTTTAATTTAAACAAAAGACCACCTGTTATGTACAAAACATTCCTTTAAAAGGCCAAACAAACCACTGTTAATTGTAGTGGACTCTGATCATGGAGCATATGTAACATTGAAAAATCCTTTAATTGCTTATAGGTTTCCTTTGGGACCTTGTGGTCTAATGCATGCCTTGTTATTAAAATTATTTTTGTTCAACCACTCCTGTCTGTGTATAACACAAAGTCTGCCTGATGAAAATTGAGTACTCTTTAGTGGTTCAATAGCACTGCATTTTATAGTGCTATTTGTAATAGTACATTGTCTCTGAAGCCTGAACCTGCTTAATCCCGTTAAACTCTAGGATAAAGTAGGATCAGTACATTCAACTGAGTCTTTTCAATTATTGTGGGTTTTCTGTGAGTTCCATTTTTTGCTCAATCATGCAAGTCAAATAAATGAAATACATGAAATGGGGATATGAATCCTGATTTATAACAGCAAATTCTAAAGGAAAATGACAGGATATCCTGTACACTTGAAAGCAAAATGTCTGTAGATTGATGGTGAACAAACTCATGTAAATGATTTAACACCACAAGCAGCACAATGAAAGTCAACATCCCTTCTTCTTTGAGACTCAGAAATCTCCTTTGCCATGACAGTTTCAAAAGCAAACGTTAAGGCCATACAAGCTTAAATTTATAGAATATTCTAAAGGCTTTCCACTTTTCAAGCACACACACACACACACACACACACACACACACACACACACACACACACACACACATTGCAATATTGCAATATTTTATTTTGAGCAAAACCGTGCCCTTACCCTGCTAACGGAACATTCACACTCTACTCTTACTGGTGCACAGAACCTCCCACACTAAAATGACAGGTGTTTCAGTTTCATTGTTCCACCCCATTGATAAATTTGATTTACATTTTGATAATTTTTATGTTTTTGTTTGTTCTCAACTTATTCCACCATCTACTAAATAAAGATTTTCAACTGAAATATTTAGGATCTAGGATGTGTTATTATTTTTTTTTACAGTGCATATAAATTTAATGTTTTTTATAAATATGCCGTAGATAAGAAGGTGGCTTTGACTTAATGTTTCTCAAGGTCAGCTGCCCTTGTCCAACTACCCGTAAGACAACACAGGTAATTTTTTAAAGATTATTGTTCGTTTCTCTTTTGAATTTTTAAAATGAAAGTCTAAATTAGGCAATCAAAGATACCTAATGGATCATATTGCAGTCTAGCCAGATCATGGCATTAACAATAAGCTTCTGTTTCATAATAACAATAACCCACAGTGTATTGCCAAAGCAAAAATTTAAGGGCAGGGGATTTAAAAGCCTGTTGGCAAGCAGCCCAGACAGAGCACTATTCCTAGACTATTTGGTCTGTTTACAGTCTGAACATGGTTGGATTAGACTATATAGTGTAAGAATAAAGCAGTAAAAATGCTCAGTAGATTTTGAATAGAAAATATGTTATACATCTTAAGAATGACATTCCTCACTTTGGATGTACTGACATGAAAATGTGTTTTTGCTACCAGCCACCTGTTTAATGTGATGTTAACATACCAGACACAAAAAAAAGACACTTACAAAATCTGTTTCCCTCGTATTTCTGCCATAATCGCACTCTCTCCTCCAAGATACTCAAAAGACAGACTAAGGAAGTTGTAGATAACAAAAGCTGTGACGAACAAAAGTAATCATTAATGGAAATGTACACGTCTATTTCATAATCATGCATTGTTTACATCAGAAAATACCCAGGTGTCTAAGAGAAACTTTAGCATTGTTTAGTGATTCTCCAAGAAAATCTCATGTAATCCTGTGCCATTTAAGGAAGGCTTATATATTAGAAAGCTTATCATAATAAGGTTAATCCCATTTTACAGTCTACTTGTTGGAACATTTTTTAAAAATAGTTTTGAAAGAAAAAAAATGTTCATAACCAATTTTAGTACAGGTTATAATTGTTATTTACAAAATAAAACCTTTTGGTTGTTAATTTATGTAAACGATTTAAAAGACAATACAATATTTAACAAAAAAAAAAAAAAAAGGGGGGGGAGGGGTTAATTAATTTATTTGATTTAGAAAATACAACTTGCTTAAACAACTAAAAACAAATCTAATAATCTGTTTTATGAATGAATTTTACCCCAGTAGCAATTTTTAAAAGTGGAACGCAAGACAGAAAGCTGTCGTGTTTTAACAGGTGCATGTGATCAGATTGTTGTGGTTATTTTCGTACATGCACTAAAATGAGAAAAACAAGTTTAGGCAGTTACACGAATAGCTGCAATGTTATTATTACTATTATTCTATAGTCCTGTACAGGGTAATGTCTTTGCAGGGTCACACAACAAAAGGTAAATAAATGTACTAAAAATTTGATGCTATCATTAATTTCATACCTTCATAGCAGTCGCGGATGGAGTCAAAATAGACATAGTACTGATCATTGCTGATAAAAAGCAGACTAAGCCAAGAGTCAAAGGCATAGATGGGCACAATAAAGAGGATGCGGATTATGTATCGCTGCTCATTAGGGACAGTATAAGACCTGAGATGTGAAAAAATCTGTAATAAAACACACACACAAAAAAATCATTAGATAAATACAGCATAACATGAAAAATTAAGGAAAAGTCCCAGCATTATTTTAACATGTCCTAACATAAAATATCTAAGTCAATAATCACTAAATCCATTCAACTTTAAATTCATCTCGACCCAAAACTGTGCTATTCATAAAGCAACAGTAGTCTGTTGATAAAAAGATAAACATTATTAAAATGCATTACCAGCAGTAAACTGGAACTGAGCTGGATACACAAGATGAGAAATAAAATGACATAATGCACCAGACTGTTCAGTTAGAAAAAGGGGAAGAGAAGATGGCAGTGAAAACAAATCAGAAAGACATAACAAAACAGGCAAGGATTAATAATAATAATAAGTGAAACAATAACAGATTGGCCCAGAGAGAAGAAGCAATTTATATGTATTACAGTAAAACTGTCCAAACATGAACCTGCTCACACTGGATCATGCAATTTTCTTACACCAATAATGGATTTCACTTTTAATTACAGTATTACATACATGGTACAGCCAAGTAGGACTGCAAATCTTTTAATGAGAAATGTGTGAGACGTACATCACCCCATAAAGTAACTATTATAGACTAGACCTATTCTATATGTGAGCTGAATCACATGAAAGTCTGATTTTTATATGACTCTTATGTGGGTGTAAGACTAATGTATATGAGGGCTGTATAGACCTAAGGTGAGTCAGCATCTAGATTGATTTGGCCCATTTCGTCTGTACGGCACAAAGGAAAAAATAAGCCCACGGTCTGCTTGGCTTTATAGCACACTGCTGACAGTGGGAAAGGGTAATCACTCCTGCCACTAGCTGTAGCACTACAAATATGTTTTTGGCCAGATAGATGATTTATAATTTTGACAAAATTATAAATCAGACTCCCTCAATGTAAGTTTAACACCCTTAGCACACAAGCTTGCTTTAACTAGCAATAATTTGATAATTAAGTATAATGTATAGTGCCTTTGGAAAAATCTCAACACAAACCCGGCAAAATCATTAGTTCTAGAAGTAAGCTATTAATAATTTAAATAAAAAAAAAAAAAAAATAAATTAAAAAAAAACACTCCACATATTTAGCACTTCATTCTTAATTAGCTTACATAAGGCTTCATCTGCTTTGAACATCTTGGGGTTCCATCTTTTTGTTGCCATACAACATAAAGAGTAAAATTTGGGTCACTCAAACTCAAGAATTTAATACTGAAAAATCACTGTGACACACTTACAATTCAGGCTTTTTTATTTGCTTCTATTCCTACCAGGCTAGTTTTACATGTAGAAGTATAAAAAGTATATGATTTCAAATTAGTAAATTTAAATGATTTAAATGACAATCAGGTGTGAGTGAGCGCCCTTTTTTTTTAAACAACTTGGATCTATAAAAAAAGCTGATCTTCACAATGAAAGGTTACACCAAAGTGTGTAATACACTGCTCAGAAATAAAATTGTCGGCTCCCTCCATGTCTCCTGGTATCTGCTCCATGCTCTGGACACTGTGCTGACCGACACAGCAAACCTTACCACAGCTCTCATTGATGTGCCATCCTGAATAAGCTGCACTACCTGAGCAACTTCTGTGGGTTGTAGACACCACCTCATGCTACAGAGAAAATGTGTGTGGTCACCACCTGCAGAAGCACTCTTTTATAGGGGTTGTCATGCTAAGTGCCTCTCATTTCTACCGGTTTGTTCCATTTGCACAACAGCAAGTGAAATTGATTCACAATCAGTGTTGCTTCCTAACTGGACATGTTGATTTTACAGAAGTGTGGTTGACTTGGAGCTACATTGTGTTGTTTGAGTGTTCTCTTTATTTGTTTGAGCAGTGTCGGTCATGTCACATAAAAAAGTTTTTAAGCATTTAAAAGCCGGTACGACACTGGCTAATGGTAGTGAACATAAGTCAATAAGCAGAATAAAACAATGTGTACATGGTAAGGTTGCAAAATTAAAGCCACTCCTTTCCAGAAGAACATTAATGCCAGTCTGCAGTTCTAATCTAATTAAGAATTTGATTTACAAATAAGAACAAACTAAACTTTTTGGTTTAAATGAGAAGTTTCATGGTTTTGGTCTGTTTTACTGCATATGGGTGTGCTGCCATAAATTGATGGAACAATAAATTGTGAATTATACCAGGTAATTTTAGAAATATTAGACTGTGAATTTTAAAAAGATTAGTATATAATCACAGATATGTAATATTGAATTATTTTTGTCAATAAATAAATTACCAGGTCTAATATTTTTGTCATAATTCTTCAAAGCACTATTGTATTAAACTTAACTAAAATATGGTTTTATGTTTGATAATTTGTTATTTAGAATATCTTTGAAAGGAAAAAATATTTCTGGTACCAAACCATGTCCTTTCCCTGCGACTAATACAATTCAATGTGCAAGGCAGCAAATCTGCCCATGTAAATTAGTAGTGAAAAAACTGTGATGCTAATTTTTTTTTTTCAATTTTGCCTACTCAAATGACAGTGTCTTCACAAATGAGTAAGCATTGGCCTGTTTTACTGTGAAAGCCATCGCCACTCTGCGACACTTTTCTGTTCTTTTTCATGGTTTACTGTTTTCTCATTACTAACCAAGAATCTTCCTACAGTCTGTGCTTATGAGATATGCCAGGGCTGTATTTGAAGCCTGATGATTGCATCACCCTAGCCTGAAAACTGCATTACTTTAGGTCAATGTTTTGGCGGTGATATACCTTAGATATTTGTGATACAACAGAATTTTAAGAGTAAGCCAATACTTGACAACGGTTATTAAGATAATTACTATTAATTAAAACTACCAGATAAAATTAACCGACAGAACTAACTAGCTGAGTTTAGAGTGTGTCCGCATCAGTTACCAATTGGCTTATTGACGCAACCCTCCAATTAAACCACATTTGGAAATCTGATTTATCCCGTTTAGTTTATATATAATTAAACATGGTGGTCCCTTGTACCTTATAAATTTCTAACTCTAAACGTTCCACGATTTAAGTGCCCACTTGATGGGAACTTTAATCCGGACTTTAAACGATGCTTTCATTCACAGCATAAACACCATCTGTTGTGTGCTCAGCTTTCTGAGTCAGGTTTTGCTTTACTTGTGTATTTTCAGCCCTTTTTTTAAAGCTTATTATTGCTTTAAAACACAAAAACATTGAAAATTTAAACACTGTGCAAGTAACCTTTCTTGGATGCAATGGTTAATAGATAGGATGTAATGTCGATGTAGGGCACCTAAGGCCAATGCTAAGCACATTATGCTGATTTAATTATGACATTATGGGACATTGTTCCATCATTCATGTCAGCAGTTCACCTCCTGCCACAGGGCAGTTCACTACGGTCAGAACCAGGACAGTCCGGAACCATGCGCATTGGCACTCGCACAAACACTGCCATGCATGATACACATTGATCACGGTATCCAAATAGTTTATTGTACAAAAATATATGTTTGTTTAGTAATAAAAGCTTTGTGTTGCGTAGTAAAACCACTTTACCAATTCACTCTTTAATATAAGTTTTTTCTTTATTGTTTTCACGATGTTATGTTATGGACATACCACATCATTGAACAGACCATATGAAATGTCTCTGTATTTCTTTCTCAACTACACTTAAGGTTGTTTGACTTTTTAGTATAATACCAGACAGTGATAATTATCTAACATTATATTTTTGAATCATCAAATGCAGTATTCAAATGTTAAAACATAACTGGTATTGAATTCATAGCGTCAATACTCAATCGGACAGTACACACCTAGATAACAAGAAACACCGGTCATCTACAAACTAAATGTGATATGTTCTGTTATTTGAATGACAAAAGTGTAATCTGACTCTGAATTACTATACTTTTGAAGGAAAACATGCATAAATATATGTATATCAATACTAGGTAGAGAGCAGTTGGCACATATGTATCCCGCAAGTTTTGGCATTACATACTTCTCTCTTTTTTTTCATTTCACATAACTGAACAGCATCTGTGCTTTTAAGAACTTTGGCACCTGCTCTAATGACGGCGTAGTATTTGGTAAAAATCGAAGTGCAAGTTATTTTTAAGATAATCCAACTGCGATAACAACAGTACCCATCAAAAGTTGGGGAACACCACCTTTTTGTTCGATTTTACCATATAGACTGATTTGGTAGTATTATAATTACAGACTGTAGTACATCTGTTTGCTTTTTTTTCCTTTTTTCCGTTAGTCACCTGTCGGTTCTCTGTTCTCTATTGGTCAGAACTATCACAGAACAGGTATAATTTGGGTGAAGTATTGTTTATTGTCAGTTGTGCAGTGACACTGATGCATACTACAGTGGTACTACTGGGGTCCTGACAATTAGAAAACAGAGTAAACGGGACTAACACAGTATGTACTGTAGTCCACAAACAGATGTACCACAGGTTGTGATTGTAGAACTACAATATCCATTTTTACGGTAAGTGAAACTGATAAAATAGACAATAAATTAAGCAAAAAAAGGTGTTGTCAAATTTTTGACTGGTACAGTATATATGACAGAACATACAACACTTTTTCTTAAAATTGAAAAGGTGTGTTATAGAACAAACCTTTTTTTGGAAGCTCTAACTAAAAACAAAGTTCCCTGTTTGTGCTTTTCAAATAAAAACATGTCAACTAGGCAATACACACAAAAATATATTACAATGAAAACAGAATTCAATCCAAACGTTTGTAAAACTCGTTCTTGTAGGTGAACATTTGATTATAATTTCACCTGCACACTGTCCAATTACTAGCAGCAGCATGAGTTTTGACAAGAACTAAAAAAAGTTGATCATAAGCTCAGTTTCATTTAATGTGCACAGTCTTCTGCCGATTACAAAGTTCTTTTATTGACATATAAAATATAAGAACACGGCCTGGTTTTAAAATAATTGAGATAAGTTGCAAACTATATCAGGTTTCAAAACAAGGCTTCTCGAATGTGACTGCCTTCCTACCACAGTTTACAAAATAGATATATATCTGATCTTCAAATACAGATTAAATGCTTATATAATTTACCCACACATCTAAGTAAGACTGCTGGAAAGAGCTCGCAAAAATAATGTATGTTATTGTTGTAGAATTTGTTTTATTCATTCTATTATTCGACACAGTGGCTCAGTGGTTAGCACGTCCACCTCTCAGAGTTGGGGATGCAGGTTCAACCCGCGACTCTAATATAGGATTAAGCGAAAAATAAATGAATGCATGAATTATTATTATTTGTTTAATTTATTTTTTCTCTTATATTTTATCTATGCAAATTCCAGACTTTATAATATTTTTTTCAGTATTTATTTTAAAATGTTACAAAAAATTAAAACAATTTGACTATATATTGTCTTTCTATGCATAATTATTCCTTATAAAAAAATAAAAATTAGTTAAATTAGTGAAAATAAAAAGGGCTGTATAAATAACGTTCATTATTGTTGTTGCTACTGTGGAATTAGATAGTAACAGGTGGCATGCATGCCTTGGCTGCTGGCTTTTGATTAGCTCTGCCCTCTCGCAAGCTTTAGAACTTCAGCTTTTGTAAGCTACTTCAATTGAAGCACAAGTATTGGGATGACAGCCTTTATAAAATATCGTATTTCCAATGTTTTTGAAGATGTTCATTCCTGACATAATTTGGCCGTACTGGTCTGGCAAATAGCTTGTTGTAAAGTTACTGTGAACTGTCATCTTATATGGTTAATTTTCTTTATAAACTAAATCTCAGAAAAGTTACATGATAAAATATTACAACACTTTTAAATATTGAAACAGGACTTTAAACAGCTGCTTCTATTTCTCAGTGCACTGAAATTTGCACCACAAAATGATTGCAAATAATTTGTTTCAGTCAATACACTTTGCAGTTCTAGCAGGTCAAGTGTAGATGATATCCTTATTAAATATGACTTATGGCAGTAACTTCCTCACCTGGTACCTCCTAGCAATCATTTATTAAACTTTGTGATTCACCACTGGTCATGGTGAAAAAAGCAAGTGGCTCAGTAATTTCATGCAACTATTTAAGTCAGAGAGGCGTGCTCAGATTTCAATGCATTATCTCACCTCTTTACCCAGAGGCAAGGGTGGAGAAAAGGGGCATTACGTGGTTCTAAACAAAGTATGTCCTCCACCTAGTAGGTCTAATTTTGCATTTTACTGCTAGTGTAGTACGCTCCAGCCGTTGGCTCTCTGTGGCTGAGATTTGCACTAAAACTCACAAAATTTCTGACATGCCAGTTTGAATTCAGCACCTTATTTTTCAAGCTTTTATATTGATAGGAACAAAAACGAGTCTGTTTGACCCTATTGTGAGGATTGTATGAATACAATTTTGGAGAATGCTACTTACCTGATGACAAGTGATGAGCAACGCAGCCCAAACAAATATCCCAGAGAGAGCTTGTGCAGAAGCTGTGTTCAGGAAAAGCTGGTCCTCCACTGGAGTTCCGTTCTTTGAAATTACTATTGTCATGTTACTGATGTCAGATGACAAAATCAAAGATCGAGCCGATGATATATTTGTAGTTTGTTCAGAAGTCACCTCGGGTGTGCTTTCAGCAAGCATTTTAAAGGATTCATTCATCTGAAAAAATTAAAACAGTAAAACAATGCTTTGAAACCTAAAAGCTCTGACAGAAAACAGAGCCAGCAAAATGCCTTTGTTATTTATTCACAAATTACTGGCCTTTTTTTATTCAAAACATTTACTCTAACAAAATCACAGTAAAAACTGCATTAATTATTGGCTTTCAGTACTTAAGAAAACCTCACTAATTTTAGTTATGATAATAATAATAATAATCATTTGATAAAAATCCCTATGACATTATAAAATTATAGATTATATATAAATTGCCCCTATAGACCGTTTGTGTGTTTAAGTGAGTGTGCACCCAGCGATAGATCGGCAACCGGTCCTGGGTGTCTGCCCAGTTCTTGAGACATTTTTTCCCTGGATGGGCATGGGGAACGACCCACGACCCTCGTAGAGGATTAGGCAAAAGATAATGAATTAATTAATGAATAAAGGATTAAAACATGACACATTTAAAACACTGTAGAGAAGTAATGCAGAATGCATGAATACTAATAATAGCACATTAATGCTAAATATTTAGTAACACATCAGAGACAAAACTTCATTAGTTCCCTTTTTGTAAACACCATATGAGCTATTGATAAATAACCGCAAATGGGTTGCTACAGCTGAGACGAGAACAGACAACAGAAAAAGCTAATTTATACAATGTAGTTATAGTTGTTATAGTGAACACAGGTACATATCTGTAACAATCCTTCCCATGTTGTTAGATACTGTAAATAACTAAACATGAGTCTTGTGGCAACAAGCAATTTACTTTCACATGCACATTTTCAACATAGGATAAAACTGTATTACAATTATGTTACAAGGAGACTTGATTATGAATTACTTAAAGACTGTGTTGTTCCTAGTAAATTTATGGATATAAAGACTATTTAGAACAACTGACATTGTCCTTTAAGTGTATGATGTAGTACTCAGTGTAACACCTACAACACCAGGTCATAGTATTTACTAATAGGTTAAAAAAAAACTAAATGGAATCAGGTGTTTCTAAGAGGTTATATTTTTGTTGGTCATTGTATATACCTTTATCGTTTACTTCATCCTGGGTTAAGGGTCAGGTGTTAGTCTGACTGTAAGTACAGTATGTTTATGTTGCTACACAAAATGACCTAACTTAGGACTCGCACTCGTGAAATAATCTGGTTTTACTGGTAAAGCAACATTTTGACCATTTTAAACGGTCGTTAAAGTTTAAAAGTTCTAAAGATTTGATGAAAAACGCCTGAAACAAGCTCATTCTCACCCTGTTCCCCAAAACTACACACATATAAGGGTTTACATTCTTTTTTCCACCTCTAGCAATTGCGCGTTTTCATAAAACGTTTTAAATAAAACACAACGAAGTCAAAACCAAAACTATTACGTTGTTTACGTTTTATCTATGTAAACAGGTTGCCTCAACTACTTACCCTTGCTGCCCTGTTGGCACCTGTCCTTTCTTCTTCACTTTGTTTACACACTGTCCACAACTCCTCCTCCCCCTTTTTAGGCTGTTTAGCGATTTCTACAAAATAAAAATAAAAAAATAAAAAACAAGAACTTTTAAAAAGATAGCGCCTTAAAAATGTGGTCTCAGCTATGGCTTCCTTTCTGAAGCTGCCCCACTGACAGACAGGACAGGGGTGTGACGTTCGCACTTCCTCGTTCAGTCCACAGGTGGATTAAACCGGCGGGCAAAGTCCACACAGAATCAAACACAGCGGCTCGTAAGATATCTAACTACACACCGGTTTAGCCATTAACAGAAAGTCGTGGGTTAGTTACACAAAGAAAGAAGTGAATTGTATTTTACCTGTCACGACGAGAATGTACACACAGATAATTACACCAACCTCTCGCTCTCACGCTCACAGAGAACCCGGTCCACGTGACCTTAAGCCGTACGTCCTATGGTCACGTGACGGTGTATCGCCCTGTACCTGAGTTGGTTGTATTAATTGCTTTAAATAGCTTTTTAATTACATTTAATTACATGAGTTCTATATATAACATATCTAAATATAACTGCAATATTATTTTATTGTTATTTATTTAAATATAATTTATTTATTTTTATAATTTTTTACTACAGTTTAAAATGCTGCTATATTTTTATAGTGCTGCTATAGTTATTCATTCATCCATTATCTTCCGCTTAATCCTCTACTAGGGCCGCGGTAGGGTTCCCCATGCCTATCCAGGGGATATCGTCTAGTGCTGGGCTGCCCATCCATCACAGGGCGCACTTAGCAGACGCTTTTATTTAAAGTATTCCACTTATTAATTGGGGTCAGAACACAGAGTTACAGACACAATCCCTGGAGCAATGAGGATTAAGGACCTTTCTTAAGGACTACGTGGACCTGGGATTTGAACCCACGATCTTTAGATTGCAAGTCCAACACCCTAACCACTGAGTTACCACACCCTGTATAGGGCAATTTAGATTTCAATTTACATTCAATTTACCTTGAATCCATGTTTTTGGACTGTGGGGGGAAACCAGAGAACCTGGAGGAAACCCATGCGGACATGAGGAGAACATGGAAACTTCCAACAGATTGGCATTCAAAAACAGGAATTCCCAAAGCTGAGGGGCGAACGTGCAAATCAATAAGGCTCCATGTTGCCCCTGCTATAGTTAATAATACATACTGTATATTTTAGATTTTAGATTTCACATTTTCTTATTCTATATTCTCATATTTAAATCTTACGGTCAGGGGCTTTAGCACATGTGTTTAGCACGTGTGCCTCTCAACGCTGGGGATTCCTGGTTTAAATTCATGCTCTCTCAGTGTTTGTCTGAGTTTGCTCCGGGTTTTTCGGTTTCCTCCCACAGTCCAAAAACACAGATTCAAGGTAAATTGAATGCTTTAAATTGCCCCATTATAGTGTGTGTTTGTGTGTGTGTGTGTGTGCCCTGTCCTGGGTGTAACTGCCAACACCCGAAATGTTCTCCCCTGGATGGGCATTGGGAAACAACAACAAAGTCTCTTTAAATCCTTGAATCCTAATCTCCGTGGTAGACAAACTTAGCTCACAAAATGTTTAACCAATTGTGCTAAATTCTTTTTGCATAAAACATGGGAAATGTAAAACAAGATTACTTAGAATTAAGTGTCTCTACAGGTGTTTACATAAGATACCCCCCATAGCGAAGCAAAGACATGTGTCAGCAACATTGTGCTTTCACATTTGATTTAGTTTTTGAACCCATTGGTTGGTTTCTTTGGTAGCTTAATGTGTGTGAAAGCTGTTTTTGATCTCAGGAGTGGCCAAGATACCCTGGTCCTGAAATATGTTGTCTGAGCAAGAGTTTTCCATATTTTAATCTATGCCACTTGTGATTCTATTATACTATGGAGTAGTCAGTACTGAGTAAAACCACCCGGAAAAATATAATTAGGCACACCTACATGTAGGGAGTGTACTAAGATCAGTGACAAAAAGCTATGTCTCATTCTATGCTCCATGACCTTTTATTTGTCTAATTACTGTATTGTTTAGCCTGAACCATCATAATTATCACATACTATGTTTCTCTGTCAATGTTTTGCATTTACATATTATATTTTTTACTTTTGCATTTATAGGATGGGTGGCTTACTGGTCAGCATGTTTGCCTCTCCATTTTCCATGTCTCCAGCTTTTCTAACACAGTCCAAAAACATGAGATTTAAATAAACTGACTGCTCTAAATTGCCCCTGTAGTGTGTGTGCCCAGTGATGGATTGGCACCTAATCCTAGTTGCCCAAAACGTTCCTTCCTGGATGGGCATTGATCATAGTATAGAAGTAATTGAAAGATAATGAATGTAAAGGAAAAATTGTTGATAGTGTTTAATTGCTTCAATTGTTTAATTGCTGTTGTGCAGAGATCTTAAGCAAAAAGAGATTTCCATGAAATTTAAAGTGCATTATAAATAAGATGTATAATTTAAATATTTAAACCAAAAATATCTTACATTTGTTTCTTTTAAATGCAACACATTTACTGTCACTTATTGCTGTACCACTTTAAGTTCTCTCACTTAGAAATCATGGAGGGGTCTGAAATTTTTATCTTAGATGCATGTCCACTGTGAGAGACAAAATCATACATTACATCATACAATCGGAAATCCCAATGTATGATTTTTTTTTTATAATTTGTGTGTTACTGCTGCAAATAAGTATTTGCACACTGGCCAATTAGCAAAAATCCTGGCCTAAAAACTCTACCTCCACTCCACTTATTATTCTGAATTCGAAGTACCTGTTTGAGGTCATTGGCTGCAAAAAGACACCAGTCCACCCCAAACAGTCAGTAAGACAAAGGAGCTGTCCAAAGACACCAGAGACAAAATTGTTGACCTTCACAAGACTGGAAAGGGCTACAGGGCAATTGTCAAGCAACTTGGTGAAAAAAGATCAACTGTTGGTTCGATTATTAGAAAATGGAATAAGCTAAACATGACTGTCAATATCCCTCAGACTGGGGCTCTAAACTCAGTGTTTCTCAGCGACTGCCAAGAAACCTGGCTGATCTGGAGAAGATCTGTGTGGAGAAATGTGCCAAAATCCCTGCTGCAGTGTGTGCAAACCTGGTGAAAAACTACAGGCACCAAATGTACCAAATATTAACATTAATTTTAAGATGTGTTCACTTATTTGCAGCAGTAGCACAAATTATTTTAAAAATCATACATTTTATTTCCGATAATTTTTTTTTAGATTATGTTTCTTACAGTAGACATGCACCTAAGTGTTCAAATACGTATTTTCCTCACTGTACATCTGTACAAGTAAGTTTTCGATCTTAAACCACAAAACAAATTACCAGACTGATGTTTTTATGGTGTAAAAAACAGTTCCTGATCAGAAATTTACTGCAATCAATAGTACTGATGCCATTGAGACTGTTTGGGGCCCCCCGTTTTAAGCATTACTTAGAGACCCATTAGGTTACATGTCAATAATTGGACACATTCTTTATAAGAAACACACTATATAAATTTACAAAGATACCCTTTCTGCCTAGTTTAATGGTTTATTCATTTTCTTTTTCACACCCTTTTTTTAAATTATGCAGAAGTTTGTTTCCTGGCAACAACACCTACCTGGTGCTGCTTAAAAAATAATTAGGTATGGCTTAATATAAGAAATTTTTTTCTAATTGCAACCTAAAATAAGTCAATTTTAACAAGCATTTTGCTGTCATATAAAATGGCTTTGGTAAATATGTCATTTACAAATAAAAGACACATTTTAAACTATATTGCTGTGCAACATTTAAAAATGCTAGCAACTTTTTAAAAAGAAAAAAGTATATTAAACATATATTTACAGTCAAACACTGCATTAGGAAAAAAAAGACATTTATTAAAACAATCAGTATGAATTAGTCATAATTAATGTCATAATAGAAAACACAAAACCATGTACATGTGAACAAGTATAATGTAGTAATAATAGCACGTTTTACAACAGGCATCATATCACAATTTCTTATGAAAAGTCCCTTAAAAATCCTCATGATTACCACACTTTACAACTTTTGATCATTTCTTTGAGACATTTCATATTTTCAGCACTACAGTCTTTGAGTGCAAGTCCCAAAAGAACCGGCCGATTTCCTGCTTCTTGGCAAACAAATGTTGCAACATTTTTTGCATAGACATGGGTAAGTGTCTGAAAATGGGAGAAAGAAAATCAGATAAGGAAACTTGGTTTAAATTTAGACACAGTGTTAAATAGTTTATTTTGAAACAGAAGTACCTCATCTTTTCCCAGAAGCACCTTCGTAGTAAACATGGTTGTGCTGATGTCAGTAGATTTTGTGTCAGGTGTTACAGAGACAAGTGATCCAATTTTCCCATACTGCGTGAGAACAATGAAGATGTAGTTACTGAATTCTGTGCAAACTACTTGGGTCGATATCCCACTGATTTCTTTCTCACACTGTCTTGTTTTGATGAGTGCTTGATGTGTCATGATAAAAATATCCCCTAAAAACACAACCAAACCAAGTAACATTAACAAGCAATTAATATCAATCAATATATTAGTTAGTCTTGACTTATGACAGTGGTATATGACCATAAAATGCACACAGCTTACATCCCGACACCCAGTCGAAAGGCAAACCTCAAACATATCACGTTAGCATAAATGTTGAAGTAAAATATGGTGTGTTTCATGATGGTTTGGTACAGTAGGACTTCCATTAAAGGTCTATTCGATAGCTAAAAAATGTATTTTATTTTGGGGTTTAACTTAAAATCAGATCAGACCCTGGTTTATTGGGAGCTAGAGTCTGAAAGGCAGGTGAGATAATTATATACCAGCTGTGTGTTTTCTGTCTGTTTACTTCTGTATGCGTGTGCAAAAGAATAAAAATAAAATAAATCATAGACTCGAGAGAAAAACTAAACTGTATGTATATGTATTTGTTTTGTTTTAAATGTGGTAGCCATAGAAATTTCACCC
>JAOUQT010014294.1:0-12044 GCA_025769995.1 Xyliphius kryptos | reverse complement strand
ATAAACCCAGGACAGGGTGCCAATCCATCGCTGGGCACTCACAATACAGGGCAATTTAGAGCATTTAATTAACCTTGAATCCATGTTTTTGGACTGTGGGAGGAAACCAGAGAACCCAGAGGAAACCCACACAGACATGGGATTCGAACCGAGAATCCCCAGCACTGAGAGGCGAATGTGCTAATCACTTAGCCAAATATATATATTTGGTCCTTAAAATGCCTTCCAAAAATTCCCGTTAACTCTGCATTGGTGTAGTGTACATCTTGAGTACAGTAATGAACTCCAAAAGTAGGTCAGTGGCCTAAATATCACATATTCAGCATTGTGAAAGTAACCCAATGCCCAACACGTTGAAATCACGTTTTTTCACCCTCTAAACCTTGTACTTAATTTATAATATAATGTCGGGTCATTTATTCTTTAGTATTGCATGCAGTTTGAATGCATTTTATTTCCGCAGTCTTCATACATAACATTGCACAGTACACCAAGTAAACTCTTACTGATTGCTAAAGACAGTTGTTTTGTTTTATATACTTATCTAAAGAATTCAGCCCTAACTTTCGGCCCATTCTACAGCCAGAGAAAAGCTCTGATCCCTGCAGACAGAACAAACCACTAGCTCCACTTCTACCTGCAGTATATGGTTTACAGATCTCAATTCAGTTTCATCTGTATACGTATAAACAGAAAAAAACTTTACTTATACACTCGTATACCAAGAAATAATCCTTCAACCTGTTGCTCTTAAGAGTTTTCCCCATAAACAAACCATAGCATGGTGTTTAACTCACGTGAGAGGAGTACAGGTGTAATCCAGTGATGTAAACAAGTCCTCATTTTCTGAATAAAATCAGTTCAATTGACAGATATCTGTATAAATACATCACTGGTCGGAGAGCACCGTTATCCGTCTCTTCTGCCCGCGATACTAACAACAGAACAGACGCCCGAGGCACAGAGGGGTGGACCATGAATACAAAAGGGGATTAATCTTAAAACAAAGCTTTAAGATTATTTGAGAAATGTGCAGGAGGAAGTTTGTGTTTATGTGTATACAATAAAAATAACACAATAATCTACTGGAGTGTAAAGAAAACATTACACTTTGGTAAAAGCATACAACCACACTCTCACCGTTCCCAGACTCCCCCTTTTGTCTAAATAGTTGCGTCCATTAAAAAAAATCACAGCGCTTCATTCGTTCCATGAGAAATTACTATTACATTAAATGTATATAACATCGAATTGTGTTAATAAATGTTTCTCATATTTCAAGCCCCACATGCATTTTTACAATTGTATTTGTTATAAAAGAAAAAGTCAATCATAATGAATGAAAAACACACTATTGGGCTTTTAAAGCATCCTATTTTTAAAAGTTTATTAATGGAGCACCTTTCATACAGAAGCAAAAATAGAAATAGTAAATGCCACGTAAAATGAAAGTATTACATTAAAAGAAAAAAAATACGAATAAAAAAAAAGTAATCAGTGCAATAAAAGCAAAAAAAAAAAAAAAAAAAAACATAAAAAGAGTCAAAGAAAAGACGAAGCAAATTGGGTATCGTTATTTTAACTAAGACGGCAGCAAACCAATCCTTAATGTGGGAGATGTTACAGGAAGCATGGAGTGAAATCCCATCAGATTACCCCGAAAAGTTGACAGCTAGAACGCCCATAGTCTTCTTTGATGAAGGTAAAATTTAAAATACACAGACATCATTTTCATTTAAATAATTATTTCAGAAATTTCACCCTTAACCCAAACGTCTAGGTGGTCGCATATACATATAAATATACTGCTCAAAAAATAAAGGGAACACTAAAATAACACATCCTAGGTATCTGAATGAATAAAATATTTTAGTTGGAAATCTTTATTTAGGTGATAGTGGAATGCGTTGAGAACAACAGAACATCAAAATGATCCAAATGTAAATGATGATCTCATGGAGGTGTGGATTTGGAATCCTACTCAAAATCAAATGACCAGCTGATCCAACTTCAGCGGAAATTCCTCAAGACAAGTTCAAATGAGGCTCAGTATGTCCTTCACGCGCCTGTATGACCTCCCTACAACGCCCGGGCATACTCCCGTTGAGGCGGCGGATGTTCTCTTCATGTCTCCTGGTATCTGCTCCATGCTCTGGACACTGTGCTGACAAACACAGCAAACCTTCTTGCTGGCACAGCTGGCATTGATGTGCCATCCTGAATAAGCTGCACTACCTGAGCAACTTGTGTGGATTGTAGAAACCGTCTCATGCTACCTCTATGCTGAGAGAACTGACCAAATGCTAAAGTGAGCAAAACATCAGGCAGAAAGGATGACAACAGAGAAAAATCTTTTAAGGTTTTTTTCTTCTGTGGTTCATTATTAATAATGTGACTTTAATTAACTAATACATTTAAATTTTCCTAAGTAAGTTATTTTGAATAATGTTATTTTGCATCTAAATGAAGTTATATAATATAAATGCGTAGTTCTGTACATTTTTTACAAATGACTTTTTTCATGAACCAAGTGTAACGGCTATATTCCAAACTGAATGTCATGAAAAGCTTGAGATTTTACTAATTTTGCATCAAAATCCTTCTCTTCATGAATTTATTTAATAATTGTAACGATCCTGATCATTGTACCTGTCATAACGCTTATTATCTCGCCTATCATCGCTTCTATCTCGTTGGTCATCACAACGACCTCTGTGGTCATTGTGCTCTGGATGATCATGGTGGCGTCTGTGGTTATCGCTAACATTTCTACTATCATCGTCGTAATGATCCCTGCGATCGTCGTAATAGTCCTGGCGACTTATATTACTCCTGTGGTCGTTATAACCATCCTGGCGGTTGTCATGGTGATTCTGATCAAAGTGCTGATGATGCTCATCATAATGATCCTGGTTGTCATAACGATCTCTGGTGTCTTCGTTGCGGTGTCTGGTGTAGCGGTCTCTACCATCATCGTTTCTTTCGTGCTGCTCATCTGGCCGTCGGCTGTTGTAGTCATGCCGACTGCTGGGAGTTTGATCACGGTCCTCACTGCCCATCGGGTTAGGCATTCTTCCAGTCTCATATCTCTCACCCTCATACTTCTCCTGGTCAATCCTTCCTTCAATACTGCTCTTTCTTAAAGCCTCTGTTTTATTTTTCTCTTGGTTTGGAATGTCATGGTATTCCATCACCTGAGATCTACAGAAAAAAATAGTGATCAAATAATTAAAAAACAAATATGGGGCCTACAAATAAAACCCAACACTTGCATGTTTATTACAGTGGCCTGTTTGGCTACCTACCCCATGTGAAGCTCCTCTGGTTTCTCTTTGTTTTTGCAGCAGCAGCAGTAAACTATAACTATGAGCACTGCAATTCCAGCAATGCTTCCTCCAATGAAACCTATTGTTGCTCCCATATCCATAGTAGCTGCAGAGATTAAGAGGAACATTTTTCGGTTTTGTCAGATTAAAATCAAACTGTACAGGGATACACGGATACTTTATTGTCAATTCTACTGTACATAGGACATATCTAGGCCTCTCCCAATCTGGGTGGAGTTTCCATGTCCTCCCTGTGTTCGCATAGGTTTTCTCCGGGTTCTCCGGTTTCCTCCCACAGTCCAAAAACATGGATTCAAGGTAAATGTAATGCTCTATATTGCCCCATATAGTGTGTGTTGCTAGTAAAGGTCACAGTCTGAGTGCCAACGGCTCTGCCCAACAAGTCAGTCATATTGAGCATCTTCTGGGGATGTTTGACAACTGACCCAACTCTTTTAATTTCCCAATACCCCAGGGCAAAACCTAATCTAATCAGCAGAGCACCCATAATCATAAATTATTTTCAGTATTCTCAACCAAAAAGAGGAGACATGCCCACAACTCTGTGTTTTGACCCCAATAAAGTTGGGATACTTGTAAATCACTTTGGATAAAAGTGACCTAAAAAAAAAACTAATTCATATTTGGTAGATGCAGGTCTTATACAAACGGTTGGAATAAAACCTAGACCTAACACGCTCTGCATCTCGACTTGTGTTCAACCAGCCCAAGCGAACTTATGGGACTCCATTGCTCCTCTCTCTCTCCATTGGTTTCCTGTAGCTGCTGCATTCGAGGCACTGACTCTGGCCTACAAATCTCTGGATCTGGCCCCTTTTACCTTCAATCCATTCATCCATCCAGTATCTTCCGCTCATTCCTCTATTAGAGTCACTTCACAAAAAACACTTTTCCACAAATCAAATAGAAACCAGATCAGATAATAATCAGGCTTTATGATACTACAGTAAAACTAGTTTCTTCCTTTCGACTGATTTGAGTTGTTCTTTAATTTGTTATATATAAACGCTTCTGCTAAATGACAAAATATAAATAAAAATGTAAATGTAAATGTAAATATAAATGTAAATGTAAGGAATGAAGGGAAAGCACTTACCCGGCATGACTGACAAAGTGAGGTTACACTGGGCACTTCGAATTTTATTGGATGAAGTGCATACATAGTAACCAGATGTTTCTCTTGACACATTGAATAGAGAAAGTACTCCATCCTCTGTCAAAGAAAGGAATGACACGTGTAAAAATGTCAACTTTTGTAAACAAACTGACTAAAAGTACATTTACAATATTTCTACATGGACAATATATTTACTTTTATATGAAATTAATGTAATAGCTAAAACATATTTTTATATAAAAAAATATATTAAAGAGGGCGGCACGGTGGCTTAGTGGTTAGCATGTTCGCCTCTCAGCGCTGGGGGTTCCCGGCTCGAATCCCGAGCTTTGTAGTTCTGGGAAGAACTGGATTAGAAAGAACTCTAGTAATGCTTTCTATGAATCCAATATTCATTATGCATTATAAGTGCATTCATAAGGCTGTATTAAATATTCATAACGCTTTATAACATTTGTCATAAGCCTTTGTTAATGTATATAAATGTTCATAATAATAGTCAGAAATTGTTATAACAGTCTGACACAAAGCTTTATAAGACAAAGTGACACAATGCATTATAAGGTACTTATTTAAACTTTTGATTCAATGGATGTTTACAAGTAAAATATATCATTTATAATGCATTATGTCACTTTGTATTATAAAGCCTTATGGCATGTCCTTATAACCCTTTATGAGTGTGGTTATGTACATCTATGAACATTAACAAAGGTTTATAACAAGTATTAATGAAAAATAAATGTGTTTTTAATGCATTATGAGTATTGGATTTAGGTAGAATTATTTAGTTACATTTATTACACACACACACACACACACACACACACACACACACACACACACACACACACACACACACACACTCACACACACACACAAACACAAACACATACTTTCAATGGCTTTGATTGGAAATGGTCTTGGGGCATTTTCAACACTGTAGCTCTGCCACTTGTACACAGGGGGCGGTGATCCTTCTTCAGAGATGCAGGTCAGGTTAATATTTTGCCCATAAACTGCAGAGCCTTTAATCCTGCAGATAGGATTTGACGGTGCCACTATCAACCACAAAACATATATTAACTGACATAAGCCAAATATAACAAATCACCTAAAAATAACCATTTTTAATCATTAATTTACTTATTAACAAGACTGGCATTGTAAATTCTTACCCAGAACTACAAGCGAAGTTGAGCTGGATGTCTGTCCTTCGCTATCACCAGGAATTTGGACACGACATTTAATGCGTCTGCTTTCTCTTAGCGTGGCTTGTTTCAGGATTAGTTTGGACACTTTCCCATTCACGTCACTTTGAATTTGGGCTTTGCCATCATATGATGCATCAATGTCCACATGGTTATCATTCGAGTAGAAGGTTCCGAATGAAATCTGTATAGGGGAGAGTACAGTTATAATGTAGCATGAGAGGGCGTGGCATTATTGTGAAAAAATTACAGTAAAGAGGGTCATTAGGCACGATGTTAAACCTGTTTCCCGTGGTTTATTCACAATAATACACAACCTTGATTGTCTTATTACTTTTAGAAAATGCTTACAAACACATTATAATAAAAACAAACTAATTCTAATTCATAAGTGCGTTTATTGAAAGCAAAATCGTTAATAATCTGGTCTGGTAATCTATTACAGTGAACGCTGATCGCTGGGCAACATGTTTCCGGTTTCTCTAACGATCAAATACTGCCATCTAGTGGCCAAATTATAGAATATATTTTATAGAAAACATTGGGAAAATAATGTAATGTATATCGTGCATTGATACTTGAATGTGAAGCGCTCAGAGGTGTGCATTATTGTTAGTAATGTCACGGCTGGACAAACGGTTCAGCCAATCATATTTAAGGACCGGTACAAACCATTATTATTTATAACACACATTGCAAATACAGCTAAGTTCAACATTTTAAAAAATTATATTTCATTTGTATCTTAACAATCTTAACAAATGCCCTGGTTTAAATTACCCCTTCATCATCAAAGGACTCATCTGGATCTCCAGTCCAAGATATAATGACAAGTGGATTGACAGGGTTTTTAGGCTGAAAAGTGCACGTGATGACGACCTCATCACCACGGGCAACTTCGTAAGTGGACTGGGGAATAGTAACGTGCAAGCCGACACCTGTGGAAACCACAGACACAAAACCACAATGTGAATATCCACAGTGAGTCCATGTTGGTTTTTCTAGGACATAAAAAAATAAATACATAATAAACATTACTTATTGTTTGCCAGTCATTGGTCAAATCCTTTGTCATATTATTATTATTTTTTCATTGATTTGACATAAACAGTCAGGTCTCAGTCTCACTGTTTAATGTTGTGTGTGGTTTGTAGGATAAATCTTGTCTCTGCACCTTCTTGTGACCCGGCATGCGATAATTATTTGATTAAATGATTAAATTAACAGATTAATTGTATTATAAAACAATAAGCTACAAGAGGGCGCAGCATTATTGTGAATAAATCACAGGAACGAAGTGTTCTTAGGCACGATGCAAAGCTGTGTTCAGTTAAACCTGTTTTTCCGTGATTTTTTCACAATATTGCACAACCTCTAGCGTCTTATTGGTATTGGTATTGGACTTATAAGATGCCTTGTCAATTCCACTGTATATCTGACATACAGGAGAATCGAAATATCGTTTCTCTCTCTCCATAGGCCAAGAGAAAGGAGCTGGTTGCACCACCAACTTGTAGTAAAGAAATAAAGCATATAAAACTGTTACAAACATACTATAATAAAAATACATGGTTTGGTACATAAACATGTTGATTGAAAGCATAATTGTTAATAATCTGGTCTTCCGTGATGAAATCTTGTCAGTTTCTTACTGTGAATGCTGATCGCCGAGTAACAGGTTTCTGTTTTTTCTAACAATCAAATACTGCCATCTGGTGGCCAAGTTACAGAACGCATTTAAATTAAAATATCATCGGAAAAATGTACTGATACGAATGTGAAGCGCTCAGTGGTGTGTGTTATTGTCGATAATGTCAAGGCTGGACAAACGGCTCAGCCAATCAGATTTAAGTTCTTCCCGTGTCATTGTGGGTTTCCTCCGGGTTCTTCAATTTCCTCCCACAGTACAAAAACAATAATTCAAGGTAAATTGGCTAGTCTAAATTGCCCCTATATAGTGTGTGCATGTCTGTATGTGTTGTGTGCCCAGCGATAGATAGGCGCCTTGTCATGAATGTATCTGCCCAGTGCCTGAAACGTTCTCTCCTGGATAGGCAAGGAGAACACCCCCCTCAATCTTACCCTTTCTTTTGTTTTTAATTATATTGATCCTCATTTTTAATTTAATGATATTCAGTCAGTTTTTTTGTCCTCCACATGTCTTGTGCAGTGAAACACACACATCTGCACACACTGAGTAAAGTGAGCATATGGCACCGGGTTAGGTGCCTTGCTCAAGGGCACTACAGCAATAATAGACTGAACTTGGACTAGAGACCTTCTGGTCGTAACATAGCGCTGAAAAAGCATTAATAATAGTTAAAGATAATAACTGTTTTCTCGTTTTAGTCGATCATACCATTTCACTAAAAACACTTTCCTTGCCACTGTTTCTTTGGCGACACTGAGCGGCTTTGAGACAACGGGCTAAATAAATCATCTTAAACTTTCAGATTGCAAATTCAGTATTTTATTTCAGAATTATTGTCATTAAATTACTTTTGGGATTTTAAAAATTAATATTTACCTGAATAGGTAAAAGAAAAAGGAAAAGATTTTTTACCTGACGCCAGGAGCATTGCAAGTCCCCAAAATGTATTTTTCAGTCTGTCCATTTGGTTCGATTGTTAAAACGTGCTGCAGTTAAACTTGATCTTCAAATGTAAAAGATTCCTGACATGTGACTGTCTCAACACTTCCTTATGATGGCTAAGTCAACAGAGGTGGTTATTAAAGCAGCTCCTGTATCTGGATGGCATTGCCAGCCACACCTGTATCACCCTTTGGACTTTCAGTACTTCCCCACAAACCCATTTTTATAGTCCCAGTCCCAGAACAGATTAGATATTAACAGATCGGAATTACCTCAGTGTACATATTTTACAACTACAAAGCCTTTACCCAATTAGGCATTTAGACAAAAAGTATAAAAGTATATATGAAACTATATTGCTCATAAGTTTAGTCAGACTTTTGGAGTATAAATTTTTATCCATCCATTATCTTCCGCTTAATCCTCTACGAGGGTCGCGGTGGGGTTCCTCATGCCCATCCAGGGGAGAACATCTGGGGCGCTGGGCAGATACACCCAGGACAGGGTGCCAATTCATCGCTGGGCACACTCACACACACACATACACACACTATACACTATAAACATATACATCAGTTGTGTTACAATATCAATTTTAAATAATTGAATGTGGTAGCTGGACCCTGTTTAGTAAATAATGAAACTCTGCATCATGTTGGAGATAAAGAAGTAAAAGAAGTTTTATTTCCAAAATGGTTGTAAATTCTAGCTTGTAGATCAATGTGTACTAAATACAAGCAGACAGTTTTGTTTTGTGTATAATTATATACTTAGCATCGAGTACAATACGGTCCATAGACGGGTTGGTTTTTTTAAAAAAGCTGCAAAACCCTGCCTTGACCCTAGTAGAGGATTAAGTGGAATATAATGGATGAATATTGAATGAATAAAATTTTAGTTCGTTTTTTAACTGGGGTCTTTTTGTGTAGCTGATGTACTCAACTTAAGTAACATTTTTAACATCAAGATTGTTTGAAACCGACACAGGAAACTTTTTTTTTCTTACAAATCTTTTTTGACCAAAATTATTTTGCTATAAATCAAATTTAAGAAATGAATTTAATAAATTTTAGAATACTAAATAACGGTAAATCACAATTAAAGCAAATACATGGTGTCTGGACAGTGTGTTGTCTGGCTCATTGTATCCAGTAGAGGGCAATACAGTTTTAACAATGTAAAAATCTGTGGCAACTGACCACAACCCCTGGAAAAAAATGGCCACAGCAGAGTGATGACCTAGCTTTTGTAAATGGTAAATCTTATAAACTAAAAACAGGTTCTCATGTTAGAATTTAGGCTTATTTGCCTTTTACACAGATTCCACAGTGAGTTGTGTTACATTGTAAAAGGGGGTGAGTGTGGCTGTGCAATTGATACTCCTCAAAAAACAGGATCAGGTATTTGGGGAAGGCCTGTTTGGTGGAACCCTGGAGGAAGTAAAAGAATTTATACGTTTACAGCAATTTAAAAAGCAAACATATTGTCTCAGGGACATTACTCTCTGGGGCGGCACGGCGGCTTAATGATCAGCGCTGGGGATTCCCCTTTCTGGGTGGTTTCCCTGTCCTCCTCAGCGGGCCAGTGGCAATTAGAGGTAATTATACATTTTAGAGGTAGTTATATATTTTATAACCTTAAATCTGATTGGCAGAGCCGTTTGTCCCATTATTGACAATAAAACACACCTCTGAGTGCTTTACATCCATATTAATGGGTGATATACATTACATTATTTTCCCTATGTTCTATAAGCTGAGTCCTGCAAGTTGGCCACTAGATGGCAGTATTTAATTGTTAGAGAAATTGGAAACATGTTGCTTAGTGATTTGCATCGCGCAAGACCAGTTTACTAACGATTTTGCTTCCAATAAATGTATAAATGTATAAATTTAAGCACGGTGGCTTAGTGATTAGCACGTTCTCCTCCCAGCGCTGGGGATTCCCAGTTCGAATCCCAATCTGGGTGGAGTAATATGTCCTCGCAGTGCCCGCGCGTGGGTTTCCTCCGGGTTCTCAGTTTGCATCCCACATTCCAAAAACATAGATTCAAGGTAAATTGAGTGCTCTAAATTGCCCCATAGTCTGTGTGTGTGACCAGCTAGATTGGCGGGTGTCCTGGGTGTATCTGCCCAGAGCCTGGGACGTTCTACACTGGATAGGCATGGCGAACCCCCCCAACCCGTGACCCTCATAGAGGATTAAGCAGAAGATAATGATTAAAGGAATAAACTGATCAGAGAATCAATCACAGCTATGGGAAAGAAAAAAAAGAATTGTTCAGACGGCTCAGTAGCTTTGTTGAATTTAATTGCAGGTAGATTTGGATGATTGGAGTGTCTGGTTTGCGCTCTGGCGGCTGAAGGCTGGCAATTGTGGGTGAGAGGGGAGGCTGTAACGCCTGATGGAGGGCAGGGCGGGTGGATGTGGCTGAACCAACGGGGCTCTGACTGGAGTGTGTTTGTGTAGGGTTGGGATTTGGCCTTAAATATTCAAAATGGCGGACGGAGGAGCAGCGAGTCAAGATGAGAGTTCAGCAGCAGGTAATCATTACTGCATTTTACATATTCATATTCATATTCAAACGCTGCTTCTCTCGGGCCGGAGAAGTGCGCACGACGCGCCCAAAACGCCGCGCACAGAGCCGCCGCGCTGCCCGATTCCACGACTCTGCTCAGTTTTTGCGCAGCAGATTATTTCGGTGTGTGAATGAGTGTGTATGTGTGTATGTGAGTGTGTGTTGGCGAGGGCGCGCGCGTGCGTGCGTCAAATCGTGGGGCTTTGCGGCACAATACGAGCCGCAACGATGCGTTTGTGCGCTTCAAGAGGCGCAGCGTAAACGCGTTACATATTCATACACTGCGCACCTTAGCATATTTTATTAGTCATCGGCCGGTGGCGGCGCGAGGGTCCGGCCCCGCTGCGCGAGGGGCAGCCGGCGGCTAACGCTCATCTGGCGGCTTTGTGCGCTGCGCGGCCGCGAGTTTTGCATATTCATTTTGCGCGTTTTTTCGGCCGCGTGCGCATTCGGAGATTTTGCGCAGCGTCGCGAGTCCGTGTGGAAGGATGGAAATACAGGAGCGACCCCCCCCTCTCAGTGTCCATTTTGCAGCCTTTGTGCCCGAACGCAGCCCTGTTGTGGTATTCATGTGGGCCTGCCCCCCGCGAGCGCGCGCGCGCGCCCTGGAGGTGGAGGGCCGCATTTGCGGGCAGGCTGGCGTATTTGAATTAAATCATTCATTCATTATCTCCTGCTTAACACTCTATGAGAGTTGTGTGAGGGGGGGGGGTGCCAACCTATCCCTGGGCACACTCACTTATACACACAGTCTATACAGGGCAATTTAGAGCAGGCAATTTACATTAAATCCATGTTTTTGGACTGTGGAAGGAAACCGGAGAACCCGGAGGAAACCCATGCAGACATGGGGCGAACATGGAAACACCCTTATTGGGATTCGAACCCAGATTCACCACCATGTCGCCTATATATATTTTTTTATTTCTTGTTTTTTTTTATTATCTTCTGCTTAATCCTCTATGAGGGTCGTTCCTCATGCCCATTCGGTGGAAAGTGTCTCCGGCGCTGGGCAGATACACCCAGGACAGGGTGCCAACCTATCGCTGGGCACAGTCACTTACACACACACAGAACACACACGGTTATATAATTGTTTCTGTTGTTTAATATGGACTTTACTGTGATGCTGCCTGGCCGCTCAAGGAGGATGAGTCCCCCACTGAGACTTGGTCCTCCCAAGGTTTCTTCCTAAAAT